>JAUMHM010114375.1:0-20924 GCA_032362435.1 Melikaiella ostensackeni | reverse complement strand
CTCTCGAAAGTTATCGTGCTCACAATCTAAAAATCTACAGTCACACATTCGTAAAAACATGTTTTTCGGGTTCAGGGGGTCTCAAAACGTAGACATTTGACAAAAACGGGGGGTCAAATTTTACACAAATCTAATACATTCCCTGATGAGAATGTAAAAATAAATCTGAGAAAATTATGACTTAATAATTTTCCTTCGTTTATAGGACAAGAATTTCTAACAGCTTTCAAAAGAAATTATTCCTTCCGACCGGATCCATTTCGAATCAGACGGTTAGACGCTCTTAAAGTCAGAGAACGTCTTGGCGACAAAATATGTTGTACTTTAAGGGATAATATAACAACCCTTAAAGTGAATTCAAACACGTTCACTGTTGGGGGACGCTTTTTGCAATTATTTCAAAGAGATTTCCAACCTTGACAGCTTAATCAAAAAATATCCCGTCGTTTTTTTATTCGTCAGAAAATGTCGATTTCACTGCTCAAATTTTCAAGGGATGTTAAAGGAAGCTTTACAATAAATTCAACAACTTTTCCTACCAGAAGATGTGTCCCACCTTTTACTTCAAAGTGATCTTCAGCCCCACTTGTTCATTTAAAAATCTCTCGCAAGTTTAATTGTTAAAATATGTTGATTTCCTTACTTGAATCTTCAAGGGATGTTTAAACAACCCTTAAAGTGAATTCAAACACTTTTTCTAGCAGGAGATTCTTTCTGAATTTATTCTGAAGTGAATTCCTACCCCAGTAGATTAACAAAGAAATCTCCTCCAGTTTTTTTCGGAAATGACTTCATTGCTTGAATACTTGAGGAATGATAAAACAACCCTTAAAATGGATTCAAATACTTTTTCTGGTAGGGGACGCTTCCTACGCTTATTTTAAAGTGATTTCCTACCCCAATAGCCTAATCAAAAATTCTCCTCTAGTTTTGGTTCTTCGGAAACGTAATTTCCTTGTTCGAATGCTTAAAGGGTGTTAAAACAAACCCTTATGATAAATTCAAACACTTTCTCTGTTAGGGAATGCTTCTTGCACTAATTTCGAAGTTATTTCCCAGCCCAATAGTTTAATGAAAAAATCTCCCGTGGTTTTCATTGGTTGGGAAATGTTGATTTATTTGCATGAATCTTGAAAGGATGTTAGAAAAACACTTAAAATGAATTTAACGACCATTCCTGGTAGAAGACGCTTTCTGCACTTATTAATAAGTGATTTTTGACCATAATGGTTCAATCAGAAAATCTGCCGTAAGATTAATTGTTAGAAACTGTTGATTTTCTCAGCTGAATCTTGAAGGGATGTTAAAACAACCCTAAAAATAAATTCAAATACTTTTCCTGGTAAGGGTACGCATTCTGAACTTATTTTGGAGAGATCTTCCATCATAATAGTTATATTGAATAATCTTCCATGGATTTGATTGTAAAGAAATGTCGATTTCCTTGCTTGAATCTTTAAGGGATGTTAAAACAACACTTAAAGTGAATTAAAACACTCTTCCTGATATATGATGCTTCATGCAGTTATTTTTATGTGATTTTCTGCACCGGTTGTTCAATTAAATAATCTCGCATGGTTTTTATCGATTGGGAAATGTAGTTTTCATTGCTCCAATATTCAAGGGATGACAGAACAGCGCGTGAAATAAATTCAAACACTTTTCCTGGTAGCGGATGCTTTCTGCTCTCATTTTGAAGTAATTTCCGACCCAAATAGTTATACAAAAAAATCTTGCGGGATTTGATTATTAGAAAATGCTGATTTTCTTACATGAATCTTTAAAAGATGTTGAAAGAATCCGTAAAATAAATTCAACGTCTTTTCCTGCTAGGAGATTTTTCCCGCATTCACTTTAAAGTGATTTTCGACCCCGATGTTTTATTCAATTGTTAGAAACTGTTGCTTTTCTTACTTAAATCTTCATAGAATGATAAAACAACCCTTAGAGTAAATTCAAACACTTTTTCTGGCAGGTGCTTTCTGCACTTATTTTGAAGTGATTTTCGATCCTTTTAGTTAGTTGAAAAAATCTTTCGTGAATTTGATCATTAGAAAATGTTTATTTCCTTACATGAATCAACAACGGATGTTAAAACAAGTCTTAATGTAAATTCAATGATTTTTCCAGCTAGTAAATGTTTCCCACATTTACTTTAACGTAAGTTTTCATCCCAATGTTTTATTTTTAAAAATTTCCGTAAGTTAAATTGTTGAAAACTGTTGCTTTCCTCATTTGAATCTTTGAGAGATGACAAAACAACTTGTAAAATAATTTCAAATACTTTTCCTGGTAGCGGACGCTTCCTGATATCATTTTGAAGTAATTTCTGACCCCAATAGTTATATCAAAAAATCTTTCATGAATTCGATTATGAGAAAATGTTTACTTTCTTTCATGAATCCTTAAGGGTTGTTCAAACTTATTTTAAAATAAATCAACGACTTTTCCTGCTAGTATATGTTTCTTATATTCACTTTAATGTAATTTTTGACCCCAATGTTTTATTCTAAAAATCTTCCGGAAGTTCATTTGCTCGAAACTGTTGCTTTCCTTACTTGAATATTCAATGGATTCTAAAACAACCCTCAGAGTGAATTTAAACAATTTTCCTAGGGATGCTTTCTGCATTCATTCTGAAGTTATTTTCCACTCCAGCAGTTTAATGAAAAATCTCGCGTGGATTTTTTTGCTTGGGAATATCGATTTTATTGCTTGAATTTTCAAGGGATGACAAAACTACCATCAATATAAATTCTAGAATTTTTTCTGATAGCGGACGCTTCCTGCTCTTATTTTGCAGTAATTTCCAACCCCGATAGTTACATCAAAAAATATTTCACGGATTTTGTTATTAGGAAATGTTCATTTCCTCACATGAATTATTAAGGGATGTTGAAACAACTGTTAAAATAAATGCAACAGCTTTTCCTACTAGGAGATGCTTCCTACATTTACTTTAAAGTGATTTTCGACCTCAATGTCTTATTCGAGAAATCTCCCGTAAATTTAATTCAAAAAAATTTCGGTGGTTTCCATTGGTTAGGAAATGTTGATTTTATTACTTGAATATTTAAGGAATGTTGAAATAACTCTTGAAATAAATTCAAACACCTTTTTTGGTAGGAAACGCTTGCTAAACTTATTTTGAAGTGACTTCCGAACCCAATAGTTATATAAAAAAATCTTGCGTGTATACGATTTTACAAAAATGTTGATTTTCTCACTTGATTGTTTAAAGGCTGTTAAAACAACCCTTAAAATGAATTCAAGGAACTTTTCTGGTAGTAGACACTTTCTGCACTCATTTTGAATCGATTTCCGACCCCAATAGTTAATTCGAAAAATCTTCCAAGGTTTTTATTGTCTAGGAAATGTCAATTTTATTGCTTGAATCCTCAAGGGATATTGAAACAACCGTCAAGATAAATTTAATGAATTTTTCTGCTATGAGATGATTTTCACATTTATTTTGAAGTGATTTCTGATTCCAATAGTTATATCAAAAAATCTTTCGCGGATTTTATTGTTTAAAAATGTCGATTTTCTTGCTTGAATGTTTAATAGATGTTAAAATAGCCCCCAAACATCGTGTTTACACAAAGTCGTGAATCTATCAAGTTCATGGGCACAAAACTTTTGTTTCAGAAGGATGAAATTTCAATAACAGATTAATTTATAATTAGACCTTTTGACTAGAAGCCATTTCTTGTAAATTTGATGCGGAGTCCTTCAAATACTCTAATTAGGTCGAAAATGATAGAGGTTCAAAGAAAGAATTGGTGTTTTTTTTTAAACAAACTTCAAAATTTAAATACTTATTACTTGGCTGAATTTTTTTTCGAATCGGAAGAATACATACGGCTAGTTTCTTTTTAAAAAACAACATATTTTGACGCCAAGAGATTCCACGACTTCAAACGTACCTCACTTGTCTGATTTGAAATGAATCCGGTCCTCCCGCATTATTAAAATTACGAGAATATAGGGTTAAGGTGCCCACAAGAAGCCAGAAAAATTTAAACTCGTATAGATGTTCATTTTAAAACTAACCTGATAAGTTTGAGACATGTAATAAAAGTATGATTCTTCAGATATTTAAAACTGGGAAGAAAAAAACCTTTTTAGGCAAGCATCTAGGAAAAAATTGACAATTTATAAGACCATGTCATTTAAGTCCCTGTGTACTCTCGAGTGTACAAAGATAGTCTACCGTTGCGTTCAATAAGTGAAGCTTTTCAAATAGGTTTAGTTGTTCATATACCATATTCATTCACTTGGTTCATCCTCTACGAAAACTTTCATTGAACTTAAACTATTTGAAACTCACTGAGAAATATGTAATATAAATCTGACTTTTGTACCTGCTGATATACTGATGTACATGCTGAACATTGCTTTCGTCACATACATAATAAATTCCAGTGTTACTAACTTGAAAAATTAAATATCAAAAAAAATTATTTTATCGCCTCTCTGTGTACCTTGGAACTTTGTATACCAAATATGAGTTTATTACTTCAAGTCTAAGAACAAAACCTTTGTTTGACACGAATGGCATAAGAGTCATATTTTCAGATTGTAAGTATAGCAGTAAAAACATTTTTAATGGTCCTGTTTTTCTCAAACATTAATTAAAATTGTAATGAAAAATTAGCGCGAAGTGTCAAGAACACATTCAAATTAAATAAACCTTGAATACTAGAAGCATAGAAATATAACTTTTCTAAAAGACGTCAGTAAAACAGAGTAATAGAAATTTAGTGATTATGAAACATTTTATTGAACAATTTTTTAGATATTCCTTTTGATTATCTGTCTACGCCGAACATCTATGGACACCTCTCCCCTAACTAAAAATTGAAAAGCAAGTAGTCTCTCAACTCACGCCTTGTTTTTTTTTAACGCAATAATGAGGTTTGCTAAACATCACGACCTTTAACAATTTCAACCTTGAATATTTAGAATATGATAAAAAAATCTGTTTTCAAGTTTAGTGCTCGTGCATGCAAAGGTTTCAGTAAATATGTACAAAGGATTATTTTATTTGTAGGTGAAAACAAAAGCGTGCGAACTCAACTGTGGGATAATGCGTTCATGTTTCCACAGAATTACGTGGCTTGCAATAACAATCTTATCAAGTTGCATGACTTGTTTCGTGCTCAACGGATCGGAGGGTTAATGCCTGTTACCCGCGTCCTTCTTTAGTTGAAACGTCAACTATTCCTCAGTTCGACGTATCGATTCTTCCGCTTGACTTGTTAACTCGAGGAATTGAGCCATCTGTTCACTTCTCTCTCAGCGACCATGAAAACAAAAACTCCAAAATATCAGAGGTCGTGCTATTTATATTTTTATCAGTGCCGCACAGTGTGCCAAAAAACACTTTCTTGATCAAAAGTCGCTCGTTATGAAAGAACAAATAGATTGATGTATTTTACTGGCCTATATGACCACATAAAACTATGATATATACAGATTTGTCAATTGGTTTAACGTTCAAAGGCTGAAATATTCTCATTTTTTGAGAGAGACCAACGTTTTAGGTATAAAATTTATTCATGTTGATGCAATGAATCATTTAAACTATATGAGGACCTTCTATGAACTATGAAAAATACACAATACATAATGAATAATAATAAGCAATAACCAATGAGAAAAAAATGAAAATTATTATTATCATTACTCTCATTAGGGTTGAGACCGAGAGGGTCCCTGACACTTGGGTAATCCCGTTGCATCCCCTTATAATCCTAAGCATGACCAAAAAGCCCTCTCCGTACGGAGAGGACCGCAGCCACGCCCTTGGCCGATATGTCTGACTCACTGATGCAGTTACTGCCAGTAAGTACTAGATGCTCTCTCGCGATTGAGGGGCAATGAATAAGAATATGAATAGATGTGTCATCACCTTTTCCGCACAGGCGACAGAGTCGGCAAGCTCCATCATGTGTCTTTGGTAGCCGAGATTTCCATGCCCTATAAACACTTTTGTTAAGACTTTGACTTCGTTCCTACCGAGCTTGCGTATTTCCGCAGCTCGTTTGAAGTTTAAATTTATACCCATAAGTGTTTTGGCCTGTCTGCAGCCAGTGGCCCTATTCCACTTCTTCTGATGTCCCTCGGCCAGCCAACTGTTGATTTCTTCAGTGACCAGCCTACTGGAAATGTCTACAACTGGTTCGGGACCAGCGAAGTCTTTTCTTACTGCTAATTTTGCTAGCCTGTCCAAGATCTCACTGCCTCTAATGCCACTGTGTCCAGGGATCCAAAGTAGAACCACTCAGTTTTCCGTCAATAGATTCTTCAGTGCCTCAAAATACTCCCATGCTAATAGCGACGTAGTCGTTGTTCCATCCAGGGCCATTACAGCAGCGCTCCTGTCTAAGCAAATGGAATATTTCTTTTATTACTTTACTCCTGTGCCTTATAGGCACACTAGAGCATGGCTATGATCTCAATTTGTAGGACTTTAGCGCAGAATGCCAACGGAATTGCGAAGCCCATTCCACTCCTGCGATAGACACCGGCTCTGGCTTCCTCCTTATTCTTGGAGTCATCTGTGAACCACTCGTCCCCATCACTAGGCAGGTATGCCTCGCCATTAGCCCATTCCTCTCTCGTGAATAGGCTTACACGATACTACTTTTCGGAGGGGTAGCGAATGGGCGTTTTGTCTTTGACCATGCTCAAGGTCGGCCTACTCGCGATATTGGTTGAATCCGCAATTCCGTCGAGATCCTTCCGCCGTTTTCCATTTTTATTCTCCAGGTGACCTCCGCAGCCATTGCCTTGATAGTAAGATTGAGGAGTTCTAGCCCTGTTATTTCCTCCAATGCCACCGTGGGTGTCGACTTCGAGTTACCCGCAAGGCCTTTAGATTCAGTCCTCTCATTCTTTTCAGTCGAGAGTTCACAGTGTCTCTGGTTTCGAGTCTTAATTTGTTCCATATGGCTCTCCTCTAAAGTCGAAGTGTCGCTGTGAGCTTTTTGCACTTGTCTCCCATGTGCTTATTCCATAACAGTTTCTTATCCAAAATGACTCTTAGGTATTTAGCTTGTTCAGTGATTCTCCGTTGTTTTCCCAGTTTCAGTGTACTCGTGGTCCCCCACTTGCACCGTCTGGTGAATACAACCACGTCCGTCTCACTCAGATTGACCGATAATCCGGTCTTCTAGCACCAGGTATCCACTATCCTCAGTGCTTACTGCATTACTTCGAAGAGCGCATTCAGATGCTGGCCACGCACGATGACTAGTATATCGTCCACGTAGCCTATAGTGATATAGCCTGTCTCCTGAGCAGATGGAGCAGTTCATCAATTACCAAGCACCATACGAGTAGTGGAGGCGATGAAACGCCTTCCTGCGGGTATCCCGAGTCAACGATTCTACATAAACTGATATTACCCTTAGTCATTGTTAGGCTCCTGTTGCCCAACATATGGCCGATCCATTCTACTACTGCGGTTGTTACACCATGTGCAATAAGTGCCGCTCTGATCACCTCTCTAGAGGTGCGGATGTAGGCTCCTTCGGTGTCCATAAAGGTTCCAATCGCGAAGCCTTTCTGCTTCAGTTGTCCTTCAATTAGGTTAACTGCTCCGCTTATGGCCGTTTCGGTCGAGTGACCAGTCCTGTAAGCATGTTGATCCTCGTTAAGTGGCCTCCTTGACAAGACCTTGTCGCAGATGTATCTATCCACAAGTCTCTCCACCGTTTTTAATAGGAAAGATGTGAGGATGATGGGACGAAAATCTTTGAGTGACGTATAACCGATCCTGACTGCTTTTGGAATGAAGACTACTCTCGTGCCTCTTCATGCCGTCGGGACATATACCAGTATCCTACGAGCCCTTGCAAATCTCACCAGCGGCCTATGATAGACTTCCCAGCCTTCTGTAAGAAGGCTGGGTATATGCTATCCGAACCCGGATACTTGTATGGGTTGAAGAACTTCAGGGCCCACCGGACCCTGGAAGGAGTAACAGTCTCGTGGGCTTGCCGTCGTTGCGGGCCTAGTTGAGTCACAGACAACTTTAGATGCCCTCGAGATGTCGCTTCTCCTTCCCTCCGGGCCTTATAAAGCCCAGTAAACGCGCCTTGATCAGGTGGGCCAGGGTCTCTTCGTCTGACCATGAGTATCCTCCATCAGTCAATTTTAGAGTGCCGAGAATGGTATCCGGATTTCGAGAGAGCAGCTTGTTCAATCTAGCCACCTCTGCCCCTTTCTCGATGTCTGTGCAAAAGTTGGTCCAGCTTTCTTACTTGGCCTTACGTATTGCAGCCCTGTATACATCCCTTATCGCCGTGAATAAGGTCCATACTTCTTCCGCTTTGCCAGTGCTGGCTTTTCTGAACCTCTCTCTGGTTTCCCTGCGATGCTCTTAGAGTTTTCCGTTTCACCAGCACGTCTTCCTCGCCTTTCGAACTCTTGTGCGTTGACAATTTCCTTCATAAGTAGATTTGATGGCCTCCATGAAAGTATTGGCCGCCAGGGTCTTCACGTCTCCAATTGACTTGGGCACCTCTGGGAGTGCACATTTTAGTTCAGTGGAATACTGATCCTAGTCCGTTCTTCTTGAATTCTCCAGGCAAGGCTCACGTAAGGCCCGAGGGTACTGTAGATTCCAGTTCGAACTCTATCTTTAAGTGATCTGAGAGAGTGGATTCGTCCGAGACTCTCCACTTCTTTACTTTATCTCTAAAACTCCCCGTGTTGAAAATATGTAAATCGGTAGATATTAGATATTTCAATAGATCATTCCTTCTTGAGTTAGTATCCGTGCTACCCCAGAATGTATGGTGGGAGTTAGCATCGCACGCCAACAGAAGAGGATGACACCTTACCTTGCAGTATTCTACCAGTTTCCATTTTTCCACTGGTGGGTTGGTTTCATTATCATACGGAAAATATGCCGATCTTATGACTAGCTTCCCGATTCCTCTAAGATCTGTGGATATCGCCATCAAATATCATGAACACAGTTCTAGTAGGAGAACAACTTTGACTGCTTTCGCCACTATTCAGGTCCTTGGTTTGGTCGCCTTGGGGTCCCTGTAATAAAAACCGGAAACGCCTAATCCCCTTATGGTATCTTCAATTAACCGAGATTTTTATATTACTGAGATACCTGTATGCCACACAGTCATACCCCTCTGCGGAAACACACAGGCGCCTTTGCCGTGATGCAAGTTAATTTGGGTAATGGTTAGACCGAGAGCAGCCATTTACGTCTGTCCTCGATCCCAGCAGGCTCCTCCTGTCCCTAACCAGCAACCCTGAGGTTGACCTGGCTAAGGTAGGAGGGCCTGTTATTGAGGACGTGAGAGCCCATATCTAGGACTCAGGAATCCGCATGACTAGGAGTTGTTCACAATTTGCCATAATGATGTCCTTAGTGAGGGGTTGAATCCCTCTAAGCACCGAAGGACCACAGATGGATCTTCCAGCTGGGTAGAATGCGACAAATATGAAGACCCCTCCCTTGCAGAAGGTCTCCAATTTTGGCCAATAATGAAGCTCGAAGTGCTCCGCAGTGAGCATCGAGTCCGAGTAGTTCGTTTCCGCCACCATCACCATCAGGAGGTTAGTTCTCTGGGAAGGTGTCAGTCCAGCCCTTGACGACTCCCTGTTCGCTGGCCCCTGGGCTGACTCATGCCTTATTGTAGGCTTAACCCACCTCCCCCCTGGTTTGATGTCCTCTAAGCCCTTCCTTCTCTTCAGGGCCTCCCTGCTGGTTGACGGCGTTATAGTTGCCGATGTCCCAGCATCCGCAGCCGCTCTCCTAGCCTGATGCGCTCGCCTCCTCAGTTATATTTTCAGAAAGCCGTTGATGCCTTTCCTTTTTATTGGGGGACTCATTAGTCGCTACCGCCTCCATAGCCTCATTCAGGGAAATCGTTGATCCGTCAGCTCTCAACATAGCCGGGGGCACAGCCGCCGCCTGAGACACACTTAAAAAGTTATCGAGACAAAAAAAATCATTTTCTGTTAAATAAAAAATGTTGCTTTGTGAAAGCTAAAAAATTAACAGTTACACATTATACCTAGAGGCCTTATGGTCATTCAGACAAATACATTTAAGTCCGTTAAAAATAAAATTGAACTGTCGAGCGATTTTCGTCCAAAAAAGTGCTTTTTGGCACACTGTGTGCCGGTTTAAGGCAAAATGCGCCCCTAAGCATCACATTTTAAGGTGCCCCCTCTCTTTCTTCGAACTTTTTTATATTTTTTCATATTTATTATCTATCAAACCTCCTCAAATCAGATTAACAAATGTGTTTAGTGATTAAAATTTGTTATTCGAAATTACTTGATCATTTCATGAGCACATATTACTCTCTAAATTTGAATCAGTTAGATTCCACTGATTTTCAGTGGAAATCCTTACTAATTTCAAGCAGTGACTATAAACGAAATTCGCACTCACGCTACTATTGATACTTTTTGACCCTGTTTTTTATCGATGTAATTATTTTCTCACTTTGCCTTTAAAAATATTTTGAAACTCCGGTGGATTAGCTAAAATAACATATCCGCTATATCAAAAATTAAAATTTTGAAAGATTTCAGAAAATTTCTAAATCTCCAGAACATTTCAAGGGACTTCTGAAAACCTAATGAGATTTCAACAGATTTCAATACATTCTGGAGGGTTTCGAAGGATTTCAACTGATTCCAAGGGATTTAAGAGAATCCTGAGGGATGTTGTAAGATTTCAAGAAGTTTCATCTGATTCAAAATTTTTAAACATTTTCAATGAAATTTTAAGTGATATCACGAATTTCAAGATAATTGACGGGATTTCAAAACATTTTAAGGGATCTGTAGGAATTCTACTACACATACGCGATTTTATAGGATCTCCAAGGACTTTAAAGATTTAGACAAATTTCAATGGGTTTCAGAGGATTCGAAAGATTTCAGAGTATTTCACAAGATTCCAAGAAATTTCAAGAGAATTGAAAACATTTTTAGGGACTTTAAAAAGAAGTCAAAAATATGAAGGAATTTTGAACATTTGACTTTTTTTCAACGATACAACTATTTTTTCACTTTGCCTTTGATCGTGTTTTCAAACTTCTTTGCTAGATTGTGTAAAATAATATATCCGCCATTCTAAAAATTAAAATTTTTAAAATTTTTGAAGATTTCAGAAGTTTTCTAAACTTTTTAGAACGTTTCAAGGGATTTTTAAAAAGTTTATGAGATTTCAACAAATTTCAACAGATTCTGAAGGATTTCAAAGGATTTCGAAAGATTTCGTGAAGTTTTATCTGATTTCAAATTTTTAAACATTTTTGATGAAATTTTAAGAGATATGACAAATTTCAAGATAATTTACTGGATTTCAAAGTTATTCAAGGGATTTCTAGGGATTTTAACACACGTACTCCATTTTATAGATTCTCTAAGTACTCTAAAGATTTATAAAAGTTCAATAGGTTTCAAGAGATTTAGAAGATCTTAAGGTATCTTGCAAGATTCCAACTAATTTAAAAGATTCCTAGGTATATAATAGGAGTTCAAATTCTTTCAAGACATTTAAAAATTGCTGAGGGATTTTAGATGTTTTTGTAAGATTCAAGAAGACTTCAAAGATTTTGAAAATTTCAAAGAATTTTTACGGTAGTAATAAAATTTTAAGGGACTTAAGGAATTTTACAATATTTGAGGAATTCATAGGATTTCAAAAGATATGAAAATGTTCCATGAGATTATAAGATATTTCTATACATTTTAAATGGTTGAAAAATTTAGAGAGTTTTTTAGCAATTTTAAAGGATTTCAACAGAATTTGAGGGTTCTCAATAGATTTTAGTGAATTTTAACGGACTTCAAAGAATTCAAATGATACCAAGGGGCTTTATCAGATTTTATGAGATTTCACGGGATTTCAGAGAATTTCGAAGATCCAAAATTTTTAAATATATTTTGAAAAATATCACAGATTTCAAGATGTTTTACGGGGTATTTAAAAGACTTCAAGGGATTCCAACGGATTTCCAGAGAACTTTAGGGAATAAAATGAAATGAAAGGGACTTCTAGGAATTTCTAATAACTTCTACGGTTGTTAAGGATTTCAGATGTCCTAAGAAATTTTACCATATTCGAGGGATTCATAGGACTTCAAAAGAAAAAATAACATTTCAAGAGATCTGAAAAGATTGACGAGTTCTTCAGGAATTTCTAAACGATTAGAGATTTCAGGGGTTCCTAAGGGATTTCAACGGATTTTAAATCTTTTAGGGGATTTTAAAAGACTCGAAAGAATTTTCACGCGATTTTATGGGAGATGTATATTGTATGCCAGATTTCAAAAATAGTTAACCCCTCAATTTAATATTCGAATAATTGCATGACAATATTTTGATACTATTTTCTAAAATTTATGCTACTATTGACATTATTTTGAATTTCTGAAATGAGTCCGAGGTGTGTAATGATCATTCGTTTACCTGTATATAATTTGATTAGAAAATCAACGAATAATATCCAATGACATATTTTGATTTTTGACTACACTAAATATCATTGGCAAAATGATTTTCAAAAAATTGAGAAAAAAAATCATTTCCATTTGCTTTAAATATCCACATTGGTGATTTGATCACATAATTTTGATAAAACCATCAATTGATGTCTAATAATAAATCTTAATTACTAAATATCTCTCACAACATAACTTAGGGAGAATTAATATAAATGACAATTTCTATCTACCATTTAATCTCCACACTGGGCATCTGTTTATATCATTTATTTATAAAATTAAGATAGAATATCGAATAAAAAATTTTCATAAAAAGACACAAGTGGCAACATAATTTGAGGAGAAATGAGAGAAAAAGCAATTTCTTCCTGTCTACAAGTGTCTATAGTATGAATTTTTCAAAGAAAATTTATTTATAAAATCAACAAGGATTATCGGATGGCTAATTTCTATGCCCAAGTATAACCTGGTCGATAAAAATGAGTGATTTTAATGCAGAAATATATTTTGCAAGCACAAATCCGTAATATTACTCAAAGAATCCTTAATGTTGATTATATTTATTAATTTAATTTGTGCATGATAATTAACTTCACAACTGACAAATTTGTTTTACTATAAATATTTCCGAACATTAAATCCAAGCGATACTGTGTTTAGTGAGCGGAAGAAAAATTGTTACCAAAAAAAAATTTTTAATAATTTCAGAGTTGAATATTCATTTCTCTCTGGTTGATAATGGACATTTTTAATCCGAAATTTAAATATTCCAGTTATTCTATTTACTATTTTAGTTGAAAATGCTTCTTTTCTGTTTAAAAATTCTATTATTCGTTTGAAAATTTAATGACTTTGTTTGGAATTGAACGATTTTGAAAGAAAATCATTTTATTCGTTTAAAAATTCAACTGTTATGTTGAAAATCAGTTTTTTGGTTGAATTAAACTGTTTCTGATTCAAAATTAAATTTGCTTTTATTGAAGTATATGAACTATTACACTTTTAGTTGAGAATTCGTCTTTTTTTCACTGAAAATTAATTTTTTCAATGGAAAATAATAATAATAATAATAATAATAATAATAATATATATGTATAATTTTTTCAATTAAAAATTCTACTTTAATACTTTTGGTTGAAAATTCGTCTTTTTTAGTAAAAAAATTAATTTCCTTGGTTGAAAATTCATCTTTTTGATTTCAAATCACACAATCTTGTTAAAAAGTCGTCTTTTTTGGTTAAATTGAACTGTTTTTGATTCAAAATTAAATCTTTTTCTGGTATAAGTATATGAATTATTACATTTTTAGTTGAGAATACTTTTTTTTCCGTTGAAAATTAATTTTTTCAATTGAAAATTTAACTATGATATTTTCGGTTGAAAATTGATCCTTTTTAGTTGAAAATTCGTATATTTTGTTAAAAACTCTTCATTTTGGGCAAAAAATTAATTTCCTTGGTTGAAAATTCATCTCTTTGACTTCAAATCAAACAATCTTGTTGAAAATGCGTCTTTTTTGGTTGAATTAAACTGTTTTTGATTCAAAATTAATTTTTTCTTGGTTGAAGTGTATGAATTATTACACTTTTAGTTGAGAATTTTTTTTTCGTTGAAAAATAATTCTTTCAATTGATAATTTAACCATGATATTTTCGGTTGAAAATTGGCTTTTTTTAGCTGAAAATTTATATATTTTGTTAAGAATTCATCTCATTGGTTTCAAGTCAAACAATCTTTTCGAAAAATCGTCTTTTTTGGTTAAAATTTCATCTATTACATTTTTCATTGAGAATCCATCTTTTTGGATAAAAATTTTATTATTGGGTTGAAAATCAACTTTTTTTCTGAAAACTTGCCTTTTTGGCGTGAAATTTTAACAATTTGATCGATTTTATTTCTGTCTTGACTGAAAATTCAACTATTTTGATGAAATTTTTTTTTTATGAATATAACTGTTTTTGATTTAAAATTATTTTTTTTTTTTGAAGTATATGAACTATTACACTTTTAGTTAAGGAATGATCTTTTTTTCGTTGAAAATTAATTTTTTGAATTGAAAATTTAGCTATGATATTTTTGCTTGAAAATCGATCATTTTCAGTTGAAAATTCATGCATTTTTTTTTAATTCTTCCTTTTTTTGGTAAAAAATTATGTTGTTTGTTGAAAGTTTGCCTTTTATGGTTGAAATTTAAAATATTACATTTTTCATTGAGAACTAAACTTTTTTGGATTGAAATTTTATTATTTGGTTGAAAATTAACTTTTTTTGAAAATTCGCCTTCTTGACTGGAAACTTCAACAATTTGGTCGATTTTTTTTGTCTTGACTACAAATTTAACTATTTTGTTGGAAAATTGTTTTTTGGTTAGACGTTTTTGATTTAAAATAGAAATATTTTTTGGTTGAAATTAGAACTACTTTGTTAAAATGTTTTCTTTTATTAGAGATTCATCATTTTAGATTAAAATTCATCTCTTTCGTTAAAAAATTAACTATTTTGTATATTTGTTCAGCTAAAGATTCAACTATTCGGTTAGATATTTGTCTTTTTCATTGAAAATTAATATATTTTGTTGGAAATTCAACGTCTCTAAAAAAAAATTCTATTGGTCTCAGAATATTGTAAATCTTCTAGGAGTGGAAGTCGTAACTAGATAAATCTCAAGAAAGACTTTTAGAAAGAAATAACTAATTTTAAGCACCAAAGAGACCTATAGCCCAAAAAAGGAAAGCTGAAATTTTGCTTCCACACTGAAATTCAAAATTTTCTAAAACATTCCTTGTTTTAGAACAATTATGTGGGCCATGAATAACCTACGACTTTCATTAAAGAGTGTAACAACTATCACTCAAAAGTTATGAATGAAGTTTTATAAAAATTAAATTCGGATATATAGTTCTAAAATACAAAAGTAACTAAAAAAGTAACGATAGTTACTTTTTTGGGAAATGTAACTAAGAAAGAGTGATATTTTGAATCGGTAACGATAACGATAAGTAGTTACTTTCTTCGTGATGTAACGGTAGCGATAACTAGGTCCTTCAAAAAGTAACTTACCCCTCACTGATTTTTATACTGAAATATCTACTTAAGAACATGTATCAGGTACAAATATCTACCTAACCAACATTTTTTTGACAAACTCTAGCCCACACGAAATGAGATATCAAGTTGAAAGTTTGGGAAATTAAATAAAAAGCGAAAGGTACATTTCCTTCTAAATGTTTATGATTAGAAGCGATTGTTTTGATATTTCCATTAAAATTATAAACATTTAGGGGCATATAAACCTTGCTTAGGGCTTTTATGATTTTCTCCAACTTTCAACTCAATATATAATTTCTCTTCAAAATGAGTTTTTGTCCAAAAAGATGTTAGTAATATAACAGTATTTGCATTTGATACATGCCCTGATACAAGCGAAATTTTACCTGAGTGAAGCATGATTATCGCAAGTTCTCAATTTCTTTCTATCATCATTTTCGTTAAAATAATCATGCTTCTTGTTTGTCCAGAAATGTCCATTGTCCAGACATCTTTCTCTACTCTAAAAATTTCAAGCTTCTCTAAGCTTTTCTATTTTAAACTTCTCGGAAAATTTTCAGTTTTGAATTCATTCATTTAAATTTCAATTTCTTTTCGGGGTATTACATTCCGTTTGCAAACAGTTACCTAATGTTTTTTCATTGACCGAAGCTTCAGCTATTTTAGACCCTTTTCGAAAATTCAATTCAGGAAATTGGATCAGAAAACGAAACATGTGTTGCAATCTCTCTAAATCGAAATTCGATATATTGAATTCGTGGCATTCCGAACCTATCTCGTATCTGAAATTCAAATTGCCCGTAAGACTTCAAACAATTTTTTGAAAATTAATATTTTTCAAAATAAATTCACCTTTCAAACATGCTTTCTCAGATTTTCATTTTGGCATTGACCGATTTATTTAATGCATATTTATTAACATCGCTACGGGAAATGAGAACGAACAGGCACGCAATCTATCTGAAGCATTGCAATTTTTTGCATTATTCGCTTGACATTATAATCACAGTTGCATTTAAGTGAAAAAATGGTTGTATAATGAAAGCTCTATTATTTCTATTATTGGTTTTCATTTACCTTTTCAGAAATACTCCAAAAAATTATTTGTATGGAATTAGATTCCCCTTATTCATTGAACCATTTCTGCAAACTGAATGAATTCTAAATTGGAGAATCATTCTCTTTTTTGGGTAAAAATTTTTCCAAGCAAAAAGGGCCAGAAAATACTGATTTTTATTCAATAGGTCTCGAATGCATCCTGCCATTAGTCAAGTATTGAAGAAGCGATTACGCCTCGTTAACTGCAAACCTCTGATCGATTGGGTGATTTAAATTTAATGATTGTACATCTCAAAAGGGAAGCATCGAATATCGTTTAAACCAAAGCGCTTTTTATACTTTTTTATTACACTTTTTCATAAAAGCATAACGCTTCGAAGAAAAAATTCTGCATTCAGTACCGTAGAATCACCTAACTTCGGACATTGGTCCAAGCTCCGGATAACCAATTTCTTTTGTTTCTACATAACCAAATAATATAAAAGCACTAGAAATTCGAAGATCAAATCCAGAAATAACGTAAAAAACCAATTTTTTATTCAAAAATAAGTATTAATCTCAGAAAAATAGGTGTCCGAAGTCAGGTGAATCTACGGTATTCTTCAGTACATCTCCTGTTTTCATTTCATCCAGTTTCCTCTTCATTACTTTTTTATATGAGATAAACTGTAACCATAAGAAATGAGCAGTTTTGTTTTTCTTATTTGAAATTTCATTGTGAAAGATAAAAGAAATTTTGGATTTTCAGTCAAAAAATGACATAGTGGAACCTTTAAACACAATTCTTTATTCTAAAAACAAAATATGGAAAAATGTACTTACCTTCCTAAGGGGCCGTCCATTTACTACGTTACCAATTTTGGGCATTTTTGACCCCCTAGTTGACAACCGTAGTTTAATTCGTACCTCCCCCCCTCCAAAAAAAAAGAAGTAACGTAGCCGTTGGCTAAACATAGATTTCACCTTTATTGTGCGTTTTTTCGCGTTTCTACTGAATTTAGTTGCCAATATGCCTTCGTTAATGAATCAAGAATAATTAAAAATAATAAAATATCAGACTTCACAGTCCAAAATACCAAAAGAGATGATGAGAGACCCGAAGAAACGAGTTTTCAACCAAGAAAAATTAATTTTCAAGTTGAGCTTATAAGCCAAAGAAACAATTTTTCAACAAAATAGTTAAACTTTCGAACAAATATTCAAATTTTCAAGCCACAAACACGAAATTTTTCGAAGACAGTTGAATTTTCAACGAAAAAATTGATTTTCGACAAAGAAGATGAATTTGAAATCAAGAAAGATGACTTTTCTTCTATAAAAGATAAACTTTCAATCCAAAAAGACGAATTTTTAACAAAATAGTTGAAATTTCGACCAAAGAGGATTACTTTAACAAAAATGCTGAATTTTTAACCTACAAAAATAAATATTCAACTGAATGGTCGAATTTTCTATCAAAAATGTGAATTTTAAAACAAGATTAATTTTCTACCAAAAGACAAATTCTCAACAAACACATGAATTTTCAAACAAATATTCGCGTTTCTAGTTAAAAAACATAAGTTTCTAACCAAAAATGGAATAGTTACATTTTCAGTTTAAGAAATTACTTTTAACAGAAAAGAACAAATTTTCAACCAGTTGAATTTAACGTAAAAAACGACTTTATAACAAAATAGGTCAATACTCAATCAAAAGAATGATTTTTCAACAGAGATGATTGATTTTTGAACCAAATATATGAATTTGCAAAAAAAAGACTAATTTTTTCACCAAAAAGATGGATTTTCAACGAACGAGATTAATTTTCCTCCAAAAAGGCGAATTTTCGAAAAAACATATGAATTTTGTACCAAATAGTTGAATTTTCAACCAAAAAGGTCAATCTTAAAAAAAATGAATTTTTTACAGTGTAGCTTAACTTTCAACGAAGCAGCTGAATTTTCGACCAAGAAAGATGAATTTTAAACCAAATAGTCGAATTTTAAACGAAAAAAATGAGTTTTTTGCCAAGAATATTTATGTTCTACCAAAAAGACAATTCTTCAACAAAATCAAATAATTTTCAACAGAACTGTTGAATTTTGAAGCCAAAAAGACGAATTATCCACAAAAAAGTTGAATTTTCAACCCAAAAATGTTAATACTCAACAAAAAATTTAATTTTCAAGCAACTAGTTTGATTTTTGTCTAAATTGTCGAATTTCCAAGCCAAAAAGTCGAATATTTTACAACCAATTACTTGAATTTTCAACTAAAATAACGAATCTTCAGCCAAGAAAAAAAAATTCTTACAAGGTAGTTGATTTTTTAGCCAAAAAAGATGAAGTCTCAACAAAACATTGTGAGTTTTGACCAAATACTCAAATTTTCAATGAAGCAAAAGAATTTTCTACCAAGGAGATTAATGTTCTACCGAAAAAGTCAAATTTTCGACAAAATACATTAATTTTCAAAAAACAAAGTAGCTGAATTTTCAATTATAATGACAGCTGTTCAAACAAATAGAAAATATTCTTTCACAAAGTAATTCAGCTTAAAACCAAGAAGTTGATTTTTTCAATTAAAAGCGATTTATTCTTAGCGAAACATTTTTAGTTCTAATTAAATAGTTGATTTCTTAACCGAAAAAATTAATTTTCTACCAAGAAGATTAATGTTCTACCGAAAAATTTAATGTTGTACTAGATAGTTCAATTTTCAAATAAATAGTTTAATTTTCAACCAAGTACTTAAATCTTCTACCAAAATAGTTGAATTTCCAACCAAGTAGATGAATTTTTAACTAGAAAAGAACAATTTTCAATTGAAAATACCAGTGTTTAATCAGAAATGGGACAGTTACATTTTCAGTTACAAAAATTAATTCTCAGTCAAAAGTGTAACGAATTCTCTAACAAAATAGTTAAGTTTTCAACTAAAAATGAAATAATAAATATTTCGATTGAAAAATTGATTTCGAACCAAAAATGAAACAAATTTCCAAGACAATTGTTAAATATTCAAACACGGAGATGAATCTTCAACCAAAACAAATAATTTTTAACAAAGTAGTTTCACTCTCAACCAAGAAGTTGAATTTTTGACCAAAGGAGATGACTTTTGAACGAAATAGTTGCATTTTGAACATAAAAATTAAATTTTCAGCCAAAAAAATTTACTTTTCACTGAAGATACTTGGATTTTCTCATTTTGTTCTATTTATTCATTTCGTATTTAGGCGAAAAAACGAGGAAAAGGGAAAAAAGTGGAAGTATCTTGAAAATAGGAGAATAAAGAAAAATTCTTTTAAAAAGGAAAAAAAGGGGGAATAGGGAAAGAGTTTGAGGTCTTAAATATGAAAGATATTTTCAAATTTCTCAAGTTATTATTAAACTGTACCTAAGCATGGCCATCCTTCGGAAAAATTCGCAAATTTTGTTAGAGTTTATCATCAGCAGAGAGCGGACGAGTCCAGTCTGGAGTTGCGCACCGAGCCTGGGCTCGGTGCGCAAATTCAGACTGGGCTCATCCGCTGTCTGATCATCAGAAAACGTACTAAACGTTATATAAGTTCGTAACATTACTTCCACTAAACCCCCCTCCCCATGTTTCCTACCGTAGTTTTTGGCGAGACCCCCTCCCCCTCAAATTGGTAACGGAGTTTATAGACGGCCCCTAACGGTTATGCCATTTGAAAATAATGATCCTCAAGAATGTTGATCCAATTAAAAAAAGTTTTATAGTACGATTTTTAAACTACTACCACATTCAATACTCTGACTGGGAGAGTGGGAGAGTATTTGATCTAATTTCATCATAAAAATACATCTTACTAATTATGAAGCACTTAGCATAGTAAATTTAGAAATAGGGTTAATTATTCCTCGTTGGTCTTTACACGCGACGAGCTAACGAGACTGAAGCATCAACGAACATTTCCAGAGTTCCCAATAGATAATAAAATCGTCACGCCTGTCATCAGTCATCCTCTATTTGGACTCTTTTGGAATGCCTCTATCATTTGAAGAGTGACGACAATTGCGGGATGCACTCAACCCTTCAGATTCATATAACGAAACGACTTTTTAATCTGCTTGATGTACTGTAAAAATACGTACAATTGACATTTAAGTCGCCGTTAGGACGTTCAGATTGTTCAATTTTCGGGCACTATGTCTAATTTGGACAGTAATTATTCAGTAATTCCAAAAATTAGTAAAAGTAGGTGGCAGGCGCCTTCAAAAAAGTGTTTCGTAGGCTATTAAGTCGCCAATAAATTCGTTCGAATATCCCCCACCGCCGCACTTTCCCTCATTACCCCTCCCCGAAAACACT
>JAUMHM010114367.1:0-20924 GCA_032362435.1 Melikaiella ostensackeni | reverse complement strand
TAAAAATAATTTTTCGGGCTAGGAATCTTCAGGAGTCCTGCTTGTCAAATTGTCGTCCACAATTTTGCTCTCAACTTTTAATTTCAGTCTTCGCGCCACTTATTGGAAGCACAAGAAGCCACCTTTTACTGTCACACCCACCCACCTACCTCGTGCAATGAACCTCTGCTCCCATTGGTTACTTCCTCTCTGCTCCATCAACCTAACCTGAAACGAAGGCACACAGCCTTCATAGCCTTGGCCAAATAGGTCTAGCATCAACGGCAAGAAGATCAGTCTGCAGACCTAGGCTAATAGTCTGCTCCCTGGCAGAATTAAAGAAGAAGAAGAAAACTTGGATGGTCGAAGTCAATAGTTATCAGTGTGGTTAGTGCTTTTTAGTGCTCTTAAATTCAGAGATGGACTCGAAGAGTAATGAAGAAACCCTGAAAGAAAACTATTTACATGGCACACCGCCAGAATTGGCACAATGCAGCGTACACAGCCGGACAATCGACACTTAGTAACTAAGGTAAATATTACTAAATACAACAAACTGTAGAATTATACAAAATAGACTATTACCTTCACATATTCACCCGATAAATTGTTCTGAGAAAGTACGTTTATTTACAAATATTTGCTTCATATTTGCAAAACTAAATTCACCTTTGTTTATTCAGGTTGCCCTAATTTTCGGAATAGCTGGTGCGTGCAGAGGTGGTGAACTTACTTCTGTCGAAGTTAGTGATATTCACAGTCGAGATAGTCTTCTGCTGATTAACATCCCAGGCACTGAAACCAAAATTGCGCGTTCTTATACGATTGACGGGGCATTCACCGCAACAGTCAGAAAGTATGCTGCTCTGCGCCCATGCTGTGCGCCCAACGAAGACCACATCAGATCGCTCCTTTCTGAACTATCAAAATAGAAAGTGCAGATCCCAAGTCATTGGGAAAAATAAATTTGCAAAAATGCCAAAAGCAATCGCTCAACATTCGGAATTGCCAGAGGCCGATTTTCATACTGGTCATAGTTTTTGGCGGACTTCGGAGACTTTACTAGCGGATTTCAGAGCAGATATTACCACGATTTAACGACATGGCGGATGGAAATCAGCGACTGTGGCAGAAGGTTATATTAAATAGGATATTGTTATATCAACTTACATTATTTTTAAAATCAACGTATAATTTAAAGAAGGTGAAATTCTCCATTTTTAACAGGCTATATTGAAGACTCAGTAAATGAGAAGCAGAAAATTGACAACCTCATTACCAATTTAATAAATTTACCTCCGACAACTTCCAATTCAAATTCTGTAGCCAGTCCATCATCAAAACTGCAGAAGTGTGATGCCGCTATTGATAAATCGATTTCAGAAATCTTGGACGTAGAAATGACCGAGACAAATTCAGAAACCCAAATATCATCGACTCACAATGTCAATCTTGAAGTATCAACATCGAAGTATTCTAATCTGGATATTACCGAACACAATTCCAAATCTTCTTTTAATGTGAATGAAAGCGAAAATCATCTAATGTTTCAATTCCGCGAATGCAATGTAGAAAAAAATTATTATAATTCGAAGTAACAATTACGCACTTCCTTTTTTACGGTATTATTCATGAAAAAAGTACGCTGTAAAAAAAGTTTTCTTTTTAATGAAAATATATTCCCTATTTTGCAAATAAAATTTCGTTTTTATTTAGAATCAAATAACTTGCACGCTTCCCTACCTTACCGACAATTTTTCTTTCCACTTTAGATGAATAAAACTGGTATGTTAGGGAACGGATAACTGACACTTACCTTTAAAGTTGATTGAAAAAGCTCTACGTTGAAAATACACTTTTGTTTAATATTTTTGATTGCATGCCTTTCTAAGTCTTTCTGACTCTAGTTACCCGTCCAGTTATGCAAAAAATTCATTGCCCATATCACAAACAAAAGTCGAACCTTCAGCCCGGTTGTTGTAAAAAAAAGACGTCATCAAAAAAACATACAATATTTTTCCAAGAAAACAGAGAAGCAGTCGAAATCTTGAAACACCCTAATAGCATCAATGGGGATTGGCTCCGGCCAATTACAGACATCGTAGAGAGTATATATAAGAACAACAAAACCAGGAGCTCCAGTTTCAGGTTAGCCCTGAAGAAGTGAACTGCAGTGTTCACGAAACGTCGGCAAGATTCATAGTTTTGCACACGATTGAAACCCGAAACACCTTCCTTTATTATTAATTTGTTCAATAAATATGATTGCGTAGAGTTCTCGCATGTAGATTTAGCGTCGCAGAATTTTCAAATGTGGATGAGTTTCATTTTGTAGAATCGCTACCACTCCTTTTTCTAAAGAACAATATTCTGCATTATTTAAGAATTGACTCCAGTCAAATAATAGTGTTTTTAAAAAAGTGTCAGTAATACAATCACTAGGTTATTACTTATTAGTGAATATTAAAAAGTTTCTACAAATATTATTTATGGACGTTGCAAGATTTCAAGAAAAAGATTCAATTGTCGTGATAAAAGCGAACATATCTTTTTTCAACGAAGGCAGTTAAAAGTTCTTCTTATAATATATTAAAATATAATATTTTTATACCCAATTAAAGTTTATTTTAAAACATGTTCAGAAAGTCAACACCGATGAAATTTCAGAAATTCTTAAGCAGGAGATTTGCGAGGATGAAAATTATATGAAGCGAGAATCAGAACTCGCAAATGTTTCAAATGTAGAAGCAGGTAATATATAATTGCACATTAACATTGATTACCTCAAACATGTATGGGAATTCATGGTAGGCACTTTGAAATACTAAAATTCGAACATTATATTTTAGTCAACACCGACAAAAAAATATTTAATATTTTAGTACTTCAATGTGCCCGCCAAACTTCTATTGACTACTCCAGTCGAAACGCACTGCGCAAACTTCGATGGGCAACCCTATTGAGTAACACAAGTTGACTTTATTTTATAAGAAAGGTTAGTCTTAGTAAAAAGCAGATGTATCTATCTATGCCTTTGTCTTCTACGCGTACCAGAAAAAGGCAGAGATAAGCTTGTTTTCTACCAAGACTAACCTTTCTGACAAAATGACGTCAACTTAAATTGTTCAATCTTCCCCCTATTACGAGCATTGGTTGGTTTGTGCATCACAACCTAGAGGGTAGCCCAAATGGGCAGTCACTGGAGTTCCCAGCTGTGACCCAACTAGTAATTGCGCAATCTGATCGGAACAAAGTCTGTCTCCATTCGACTTTCCCACACGGGAGGGTCAATATTATGTCTCAAATCGCTGACGTGATGGAGCATTTTGAGCAATGGTTACGACTGGTCAGCACACAAAAAACCTACGGTATCAACTAGTCACGCTTTCGGGTTAAAATAGTATTTTATTCAACACCCGCGAGAAATATCTTATGTCTCCGCCCTGTTTCGAGTGGGAAAAATAATACATTACCTGATTATTAACGATTAGCATAAGAGCATAAGTAATCAACATTTTTCCCCACTAGTGCAATAATGAAATTTCATACTTCATTCATTCATTCATTCATTACTTAATTCGTGACTTCACTGTTAATGAAGTTTTTGAACGCGGACTATGTTGGCAACACTGCTCAGCACTGCCATTTTGCCATAACCTCAAAATTAAAACTTCAGAAGAACTGTGAGGGCTATATTTACCTCAATTGATCATGTAAGCTATCATCCCCCCCCTCCTCTCAACAGCGCCGCGTAATGAGATATTTCTCGCGGTAGTTGAATAAAATATCGTGTGCGACTAGTGGTCGAAGGAGAAGAGTCCTAGAGCGTGTTACCGCGCTCGCTACGCTCGCGCGGCAAACTCCACACTCTCGGAGTCTTCTCATTCTCCACGAGTCGCACAATATACTATTAATATCAGCCTGTGTTATTTTTTCAATACTTCAATCAAAGGTCCCCGCATTATTCTAATTCTTTATTTTTAGGTATTTTTTTGTAAGTGCAACTTTAATCGGAGCATCAGAAACTACAAAACATACCAAAGTGGGATAATTCGACGGAAAGTCATTTCCTATGTAATTAGTTCGGGCTATTTTAGTATAATTTTTGGGACGAAAATTAAAACCACGCACGTATTCCATTTAAGGGCTTAAGAAAAAATAAATGATTAAGATTTTTGGTTCATCAAACCCATATATTTCTTTAGTTCAATAATACACATCCACTTTCTAATGCAATTGTCAATTGTCTCGACATGAGCTAATCGCGCTTTTTTGGTCGTATAGCTCCCTGATTAGGACGGTGAGGATCAAGAACCTGAAGATCAGGATATTCACTAATCGGATAATGATAGGGCATGTATCCAGCGTATTCGAGGGGCAGTAGATAATTCCAATCGCCACGCTTTACAATCATGTCACCACCAAGACCAAATATTGGACGAAGTCTTCCACCTATATTAAGTCCAATTTCGAAACCGTAAGCTACAACTAAGTGTTGATCAGTAAAGTCTGGAGTTTGACCCACTTGTATCAATTGACCATTGAAATGTTCTTGGTAATAAGCGATATTTACAGTATGATGACGAGGAGCTTTTCTAAGAATGTTGACCATTTCAGCAATTTTTCGTCGCGACGGTGAATGATTAGGAAAGTCAGGATTAGGTTTGACCGGACGGAAGTAAGGAAAAATCCAATTGTAATCTACTGGCAGTAGAATATTCTGCAAGTCACGTACTACAATCAGTCGATAACTTTCATCCAATATTGGAACAAGTATATCATCTACATTCAATCCAATGACGAAACCCTTAATTTTAATTTCGCGTGGACGAGTAAATGCCGAATTCACTTCCATGAATGGACCATTAAAATATCGTTGGTAGTAAGCAATACCTCCATTACCATGAGAAGGGGCTCGTCTAAGTGTGTCAAGTATTGATGACGTCGAAAGTGACAGTGAATTAGTCAGTGAAACTGCTTCTGTAAAAACAAATGTGAAGTATTTCATTTTAACACCTAAAATATCATATAAATTATAACAACTGAATATGGGAGGGTTGGTGCAATTTTACACATTGTCATTATTCAACGATAATTCTTACAGCAACAAGATATGGCAGGATACTTTGTGTCCCACGTCTCACGTGACATCCCTTATAGCAACAGAATATTTCGAAATACCTTGTTGCTATGAGATTTATTTTAAAAATTGTAATATCTCATGCTGGACTTTTTAATACCCCAAGAAGCCCAAAAAATATCACAGGATATCCAAACTTACACCTTGATGAAACATTCCATAGTTATTTCTTAGATGTCCACTGGATATATCGGGGGTATTTCATATAAGTTTAACATTCTGCCGTATTCTGTTTCTGCTGCAAGAGAATACCTGAAAATTTTATTTGAAGTACTGTGTTCCTGAAATGGGGATGTTGCATGAAATGAGATAAAAGGATATTTCGATTCTTTACTAAAGTATTGACACACTCCAAGAAGAACAAAATCTTTGACTGCATTAGAAACATGTTTCTTTTTCAAGTGAACTGTAAATATTGAGCCCTCTCGTGATATTTTTTCCAAAGAGTGTAGATTGACCCTAGTTCAACAAAGTTATTCTTCGCGGGAGAATTCAAATCATATAAATTATGAACATTTTTTTATTTTGAATAAAAATGGTTCACATATATATATATATACGTGTGTGAATGTATGAATGCCTCTCAATGGTTTTAATCCATAGTCGGAGGGCTGTGGTACAAAATTAGATAACAAACATTTTCCCGGGAATGGGTTCATTTCATAAAAAAATTCTCATAATATCAAGTGCAGGTTTTCTTAAATGGATTTTTTCGAAATCACATTTTTGAATACAGTAATATGAAAATTTTTTAAAGTTAAATTATAGCTGAAATTTCAAAGTAATAATAGTTTTTTTTCTTTCTTTCAGCATCAATATTTGTCGAAATTTTAATGACTCATTTTTAGAAAATTTCAATTTTCTCATTTTTATCAGTCTTTCAGTAAAAAAACGTCCGTCTTGCTGTGTGATTTGTATACCTTCAACCTTGACTTTCTTGGAACAGAATTAGTCTTTTTCAATAAAAAATGTCATGCTTATTTAACATCCTCATATATCAGGAGCGAGTTCCTATTTTTGTTAAAATTAAAAGTTCGTGTTTTTATCACTACAAAACACTGTTTGTTCCATAATGTTATTCATTGCTATGAGATGTCAACAATATTTTTATCGCATTTCATGCAATGTCCCCATCATATTTGGCCCTATGCATTTTCATAATTTGCGAAAGCATACTGTGCGAACATAAGTTCCGAAAAATCTGAACAGTATAATTTTCTGATATGCAAGCCTACTATTTCAAAATCTCGACGGCATAGGTTAGTTAGTACTTAGTTAGTCGAATTCCAATAAAATATCACGAAAGCTTATAACCTGTTCATGTATCACTAGAGATTCATGCATCGGTTTAGAATATTCGATATTTGACGCGTGGTCAAATATGGAGGTCAAATATTATGGAGGTGTAATAAGAAGACTTTTTCGCTGCTTCGTTCGTGCTCTTTGAGCAAGATTACTTATCCTAGCTCTTATTGGACATTATCAGTTGACACTTGACAGACGAGTACTCCAAAAGTTTCGAGTTTTTTGAAGATTTTCGATCAAAAATATTGAATTTTTTTTTCAAATGTGTGTTCATCAGTCCGCAGATTCCCCTTGTAACGACTTTCATATAAAAATCTGGTCATTCATCGATTTTCCAAGACACTTAGTCGCAATTTTTGATCTCAAAGAGCAAAGTAGCCATCAGGATGAGCATGTATGTGCTGCCCCTGCTAGGATCTACTTGAAATTTTTACAATAAGTTGATATCGGTGTGAGATCAAATTTCAAAGACTATATTTTGGTATAAAATTTCTCATGCAAGTTATTTCAATAAATAAGAAAGACAGACAGATTTGGCATATATAATAATGTGTTTTGCTTGTTATAACCTAAAAATATACTGTCGAACCGTAAAAAGTGACAATCAAGTGGGCTTGGACTTGTTTATTATAGCTAACTAAATTATTTTAAATACGAGAATCATTTAAAGAATTAACTCTTTTAACAGGAAAGTTCTAAGTCGTTTTCACGATTGTCGGTAGATTCAAAATATTGAAAATATGCATATTTGAGAAATAAATACTCGATATTACAGAAATATTTATTAGGAAAAGTTTCACGAAAAAGCAAGTACAACAGTAAATCAGGGTTATTGCTCGCGTATAAGATTAGCTGGGAATTATGATATGATAATTAACAAAAACAACTATTAATTGTATTATATGTTCCGATCAACACGTATTTCGATTTTTTTGGTCCTTTAGGGGAACGAGAAAAAGTTCGTATGATATTTAGAGGTAGATCTTGGGTCACAGCGAAATTGTCTGTTTTGACAGACAAATTAATTTTTCTCGTTAATAAGTTATCTTTCTAGCATAATTAAAATTATTCGGAATGTAAAAGATTCGGCTTATTAAAATGAAAATCTTTCTTGTGGCGAAGTGGTTTTAAAGTTATGCATTTTTAAAGAAATATGAGAAGAAAAATATTATACAACAACTTAAATCAGTTATTCCACCTACTGTGAGGTTTTTAATACACATTTCTGTTCTACTCTGGAAAACTTTTGAAATGATTTTAATGTACATTGAACATTTTGCAGTGAGTAGAATAAATGATTAATGTTTCTGTTTAATAATTTTCTTTGCATATTTTGTTGAATATCCATGATTCTATAAACATTTCTCAATGAAGATACTAATTTTAATAAGCCGAATCTCTCACATTCCGTACAATTTTGTGCTGAAAAGATCAGTAAACTACAAGAAAGATTGATTTTCCCGTCAAAACAGAAAATTTTGCAATGGACTACCTATAAATATACTTCGATTTATTTCTCTGTTTACATGGTTCCTTCTGAACCCTGTGAGAACCAAAAATCGGAAATGCAAGATGTGATTCGCGATTTATTATTTTTTTCAAACCCCTTGGAGAGGCTGTTACAGAGACTTCCTATATACCTAGAAATCTGGTGTTAGAAGTAGTTGGGTATTAGATCAGCTGGAAACGACAATAAAATTGACAAAAACAAGTATAAATAGGCTTTTACAGAAGCGCTCTACCTACAAATCTACTGTGGATAATAGTTTCGCATGAGATCAGCTGGGAACTTGAATACAATAATTCACAAAAACAATTACAAATAGGCTTTTACAGAAACGCTCTACCTACAGTCTAAAATGAATAATAGTTCCACATGAGATTAGTTGTAAATTGTATTAAATATTCCGATCAACTTGCATTTTCGATTTTGTTATTCCTTTAGAATTATTCATTCAATTAATATAATTAGGAATAATTTCGATAATATTTAGAGGTAATTCTTGGATGATAGCGGAATTGTCTGTTTTGACAAAAAATTAAGTTTTCTCTTAGATAACTGATTTTCTCAACAGGATATTAAAGGAAATGTAAGAGATTTGGCTGATTAAAATGAGCATTTATTTTATTGAAAAGTCTTCTTAAAGTTATGCATATTTAAGAAAATATGACAACAAAATTGTTATACAAAAACGTAAATCATTTACTCAACTTACTGTTAGGTTTCAAATATACATTTCTTTTATATTTTGTAAGAACTTTAGAATAATTTTAATGTATATTAAATATTCCTCAGTAAGTAGCATAAATAATTAACGTTTTTGTATGATAATTTTGT
Organism: Melikaiella ostensackeni; assembly: GCA_032362435.1. Classification (NCBI taxonomy): domain Eukaryota; kingdom Metazoa; phylum Arthropoda; class Insecta; order Hymenoptera; family Cynipidae; genus Melikaiella; species Melikaiella ostensackeni. The sequence goes on along the minus strand of JAUMHM010114367.1, from coordinate 12,162 downwards.
TTGCATATTTTCGCAAATATCCATGATTTTGTAAACATATCTCAACAAAAAATTTCTATTTCAATAAGACGAATCTTTTACAGTCGGTACAATGTTGTGCTAAGATATGTCAGTTACGAGAAAAATTGATTTTTGCGTCAAAAAAGAAGTTTTTTCGATCAACTACGTATAACTATTATCCGATTTATTTCTCCTTATGCGTGGATTCTTTTGAACCCTAAAGGAACAAAAAAATCGGAAATGCAAGTTGCGATTCGAACTTTTTTTTGTCGTACCCCTTAAATAAGCTTCTACAGAGACGTTCTATTTGCCTAGACTGATGTTAGGTATGTTATCAATTGGAAATTGTATAATGATTAACAAAAAAAAGTATAATTAGTCTTCTAGAGAGAAGTTCAATGTGACTAAAAATCTAATCTTGCTCGCAGAGCAGATTTGTAACAGTGATTAAATTACTAGGCATGGTGCTTCATTAGTATTTGGTTTCGCTTTATTGGGATAGGTGCCAACCCATGACAGAAATGTGTATATTTGTCAGATAAATTATAAAATATAGATGTCTTTATATTTTAGAGGAAATTATTCAAATAATTGTAAAATTAAAGCACGCAAACAAAAAACATTTAAGAATAAACAGTCAAATAAATGACATACAGTCTGGAAGAGTGTAGATATCACAAGCAGCTGCAAAGAAAACAAAATTATGTCAGTTTGTTCCCAGCATACAAAATTTGTATGAAAATGTTTTTTAATTTTTTTATAATTCACCAAGATATTCATACGAGTATAGCCCTTAGTTCGTGAAATTTTTTTTTGGTAAAAAACAAAAAACACGAGTTGGTTTGAAAATTATGCCCAATGTTTTTTGTGTACAGTTTTTCCTAGTGTATAATAATAAAAGAGTACAAAATAAAAAATTTTGCCCAAATCCTCGATGAGGAAAGTTGTTTTATTCACACGACTATGCTGGAAGCTTTTCTTTTAGTCCGATTTTCCTCGGGGATGGCTCAAATCAAAGTTCTAAGCATGTAGAATTGCGATATAAAAATAAAATTCGCTATGTTATACTCTCCTTTGTTTGTATAAGTAGTTGGAAAATAAGTAAATGGGAAAATTTTGTGCTCTAGACCCCTATGCTGAAAGCTTTTCTTTTAGTCCGATTTTTTTCATATTTTTCGGATGCCAATTCACAATTTTTTTTTCCTTAGCTCAAACGATTCGATTAATTTTAGCATTTTCACTCCGCACTAATCATGAAATTAGTCTACTATCACTAAAAATGAATAGAATGTATTGAAAAGAAGTAAATATAAAATATTATTTAAGATATCCACTGAATACATCTGGAGCAAGCTTTTATGGTTTTTGGAAAACATATGCTCAGGTAATTCCAGAAGAAACTCAACAGTCATCATGTCGTTGGAAATTTGATGCATACTGTTCCAGAACCCAAAGGCCCTTGAAACAACGGATAACGTTGAACAAATAAGACTGCAGGTTCCACAATATGTTGCGGGGAGGTCAATCTCTCTGTTTGTAAATTGCGACAAACGAATCTTATTATATAATCTCGTTCGACTTTCGTCGAGTGCCCCTCTTCTAGGGACTGTTGATATTTGTCAGGTAAAGGTTTTGACATAATTGACACCATCTTAGCCTGGAAAACCAAGGGAACATTCAAAGATTCAGCTTATGCACCAGAAATTATTCCATTGTCGAAGCATTTTTGTTAATCTAAATTTTAACATAAAAGTATGAAATGAGGTCAATAATGCATGAATGTTAAATCCCATTTGAATTATTCTTTGCGCAAAAGACATTGTTCATGATTTGTTTGTTATTCAATTGTTTGAGTGCAACGATTTATAAAATGGATTATTGATATGACGTGCATTAGAACTTCAGATAAATTTCTTACTGGCAAATTTTCATTCCCTGTAACGACAATTCATTGGCAGCTTCTTGTCCATTAAGAATTTTATCGACAACGCTGACCTGAGGAGCTGCATTCGACTTATCATTGGGAATCTTTATCTCATCATTGTCAACTTCGTAGCCAGAGAAACAAGATTTGAGGTTACTAAAATTCGAGATATCGATAATACATAAGATGAAATATGAAATGAGAAATTACAAAATATTCTGAAAGAGCTAAAAGTTTGCAACTTTTACAAACTCTTTTGCCAACTCATTCCTTTAGGTATGTAAAGTTCATTGTAAAGTTCATTGAAGTTGATGAGTTTAAATTGGGTATTCAGAAATCGATCTTCTTCATTTAAAAGCCTGTAGAAGTTGGTTCCACAAATTAAATATTGTAAATTCATAAGAATTAGGCCCTACACCGTGAAATTCATTAAATGACATTTTTTTACTTCTACACAAAACTAAGAAAATCTGTTTTAAGTCCAACATTAAATAATGAAAATCATTCAAGTAACCTGTGTGGAGTATTCACAAGTAGAATTTCATGATGTGGGACTCATTAGTATTTGTAGGGTTTTGAAAAAATTGATTCAATCTTGTGCAGTTTTAGAACTATTATTATCACAATTATTAATAATAATTATTACTATTATTATTATTTTGAAACGAGGTTCAAAATAACTTGCAGAAGTCAATTCTTGACCGATTTTAGATTTTTTCTTTCATATAGATTCTTCACTTAATTTTAAGGATGTGAGGGCCACGTTTTTAATTTTTGTTTGTTTGAACTTCAATGTTATTGCAAATAGCAATACATGTCAATTTTTTCATTTTTCTTTATATTGTAAACAATTTTTGTATGTTCAGTAGGGTAGGTCGAGAAATAATAAAATTGTAAATCAAAAACAGCCAAGCACTGAAAAGTTTCATTTTGGGTCACTTATTACCTGTGTAAATTTAAGATACATCAATCAATCTTCAATTTCCTGAGGTTTCGTGAGAAAAAATAAATTAAAAAAAAATTCCTAACTTTCAGAGTTTAGCAAAAATCGATAATATCAGTTTCATTTCTGTAATTTTCCTAATATGACCAATTTTCAAAATTTTTGTAAGATTTCGATATCTTCAGATTTTCTATTCGAAAATCTGATTTCTATAAGCCTCAGAAAAATTTTAGGATAATTTGTAAAGCTTTAGAAATTATTTTAATTTCTTGGTGTTTATAGAAATAAGATTTTGGCCTAGGAAAACTGAAAATATTGAAATCATACAAGATTTTTGATGGGCATATTATATATATTACGAAAAAACATTATTTTGGCGATTTTCGCAAAGCTCTAAGAATTACGGATTTCTTAAACTTATTTTCGCCTTAAGGAACCTCAGGATATTGATCGATCTATTTAAAATTTTACGCAATTTTCATTTCTCAAAGATTATTTGGGCCATTCTATTTTACTTCGCCGAAGTCGGTTGCGGTCGAATGTTTAAAAATTTTACTACTCAATTTATTTATCACAAAAATGTATTAAATTATTCATTTTCATTTGAAAAATTGACTCTTAAAATGCAAAGATACAGGAAAATGTTACATGTATGTGCGCTCTGGCATAGAGAAAAGTTCAAATTCTACAATGTAAAATTGAATTGAATCAATCAGATATATTCAGCAGCTTTTAAACTTTTATTCAACATGTGCAAAAAAAATTTTATTGTGAAGTAGTGAACGAAAATTGTGTTTTAACAACTTCTAAGATATAACCATTTTTCAGCACTTACGTAGCCTCATTAAAATCGTTGTGCTTAGCTTTTTAAATTAAAGCTTACCTCATAAGGTTCTTTTTTGATCAGACTTTTTATAGGTATAGCACTTTTTCAAGTTTTATTTCTAAAATATGATAATTTTTTTCTGAAATTCGACACATTAGATAACTTGTAGGAAGAAGAATTAAAAAATCCAACAGTATATATTAAGCAGGTTTTTATTTTATCCCTCCAAAAATGTAATGTTGGCCCCGAGCCTTTTTTCTACTAAAATATCGACTTTTAAAATAGCCCGAAAGATTGCTATTTTAAAGGTTTGGTTAAACCTTGATTTAGTTGCTACCTTGTTTAACAAAACCTCAAAATAGCAATATTTCCGGCCATTTTGAAAGTCGTTATTCCGATAGAAAAAGGCTTGGGGCCAACATGAAAATTTTAGAGGGATAAAATAAAGACCTGATAAACATGTACTGTAAATCTTGGATTTTTTAATTCTTCTTCCTACGAGTTATCCAATGTGTCAAATTTAAAAACGAAAACTCTCATATATCAGCATCAGAACTTGAAGGAAGTGTGAAATCTATAAAAAGTCTGATCAAAAGTGAACCTTATGAGGTAAGTTCTAATTTGGAAAGCTAAGCACAACGATTTTAATTAGGCTATGGAAGTGCTGAAAAATGGCTATATTTTAATAGTTCTTAAAACACAATTTCCATTCGATATTTCACAAGAAAGTTACTTTTGAACATATTAAATAAAAGTTTTATGACTGCTGAATATGTCTAATTGATTCAATTCAATTTAATATAGTAGAGTTTAAGTTTTTCTTTATGCTATAATGCACATACATGTGACATTTTTCCGTACCTTTACATTTTGAAAATTACTTTTCTAAATGAAAATAAATAATTGAATAAATTTGTCTTATAAATTGGATAAAAAACATTGAATTCTAATATAGGTAAGTAGCAACATTTTCAAGAATTCAGCCGTAACCAACTTCGGTGGAATGAATAGAATGAACCATTTATCCTCGAAACAAGTTTAATTGAAGTTCAACCAGCTTCATTTGAATTGTATTTTCTCTTCTCCTAAAAATCCAAAATTTCTGGAATTACCTATTTCTACGAAACGTGTTTACAAACCGATTGCTAATTTAATGTAACGATGAGGATCCCGATCCGACTATGAAGACAAACATGATTGAAACGTAATTTCGGTGCAATTATTCTTACTTACCAATTTTTCCGTGTTTAATGGGTGGACAATCGGAATATCCGCACAGCGACGAAAGCGAAACTTTTTCTAGTCTGCGTTCGTAACATAAACGTTCCTCACAGATAGTGCAGTAGCCTCTTTTTATTCCTCTGTAATCTTCAACATACTCCATTATTCTGAAATAAAAATGCACTCACCATAAATTAATAGTCATATAAAATTATAAATTAATATTAACAGTCTTGCAAATAAAAATAGGTTTCATATTTACCAGAACAATTTCTTGCAAGTTAGCGAAAATGGGAAGATTCTCTCTGGTATAACCGACGGCTATAAAGCATTTTTTAGCCATGTATTTTACACCGTTGAATTCAACCCATTTTGCGGTACGCAGTAACAGCACATTCGGAAATAGATGCTGGAAAGGAACGTTTGATGCTCCACCTGTCTTTTGACGTCCGAATGTAGTTTCTTTTACTAAAGAATTGGACAAAATATTCGCTTGTAGAAGCTGACGTCGTTCAGCTAGGGTTTTCGGCAAGTTTTTTAAATTGCGCATAGTCTGCGATATTCTTTTGAAACTTTGATGTTTTGCTTCCAGTCTCATGGATTAGTACTGATAAGGTGGTCCAAATATTGTGATATACCGAAGATAATGGACGAAATAATGCTGCTTAGGTATTAAGGACATCTCATAGATCAAGGAAAACGTTTCAAGATAATCAGTAATTCGCAAAGATAAATACTCAATCATGCCTAAGCTGATTTTATGACCGAATATAATATCCATTATTTCCAAAAGATACATATAGTTTTTCAAGTATGGATTATTTGCGAAAACGTAGATAATCTTTAAGAATGAGTGGTAGCATATGTCCGAGCAACCATATTTGAGAGGCTGATTGTCGTAATTTACCTTCTGTGAGGTGTTGTTGTTTTATCTCAGATGGTTTCGAACACATTTCACTGTAGCCGTAATCGAAATTTTGTATCCTATTATTTGAATCATCTAATCTAAGCACTCTTTCTACATTGCATACTTGTTCTATTAATAATTTTATCATTAGAGGAAGTACACCTTCTAGAAAATCGTGCATTGCATCTGGAGGAGCTGAACCTGCTACATTAAATCCGACTGCTTCATTCAGGATACATCGTTTCTTAATTCCATATTGCGATTTTAACCTTTCTTTTGTCGGTCCTACTGCATTCTCGATTGCCTGTACTTGTTTGTCGTACGATTCTGGCGTTCGTATGTTCCACATGTATGCTTCTAATTTGATCAGAAGTGGCATGGCAAAATTGGCATGAGTGGCGAAAAGCTTCTTTTAATCCCAACACATGATGCACGCCCTTATTGTCACCTATCATAGCACACAATCCAATGCGCACTCTTTCTCCGCTAGGCAAAAGGATACCTTCTTGCATGCTTTGTGAATCCTCTTCTACTCCTTCTAGTAATTTCGCAAAGTCATATTCTTTAATATCGATATAGCGCATTATGGCAAACAGGCATATGAAGGGTAAGGTTGAACGATATTCGGGAGAAATGTTTGCCAATGTAAAATAAAACATTCCCAGCTTATGCTTTGACGACGACTTTGATCCAAGTCCGTCACACATTTCCACTTCGTCGAAATATACGAATAGTTGAAGACCGTCAGTGTAAATTGAGAAAATCGGGTGATTTTTAACGTGTGAACCATCACTGTACGATACGAAAAATCTTTTACCTAGATTTTCCCCTCGTAAAACGTTGAAAAAGAATGCGTTTGCTAGCCATCTCTTTACAATTTCTGATATCAGAATATAACTTATAGTCCCAATTTTCAATTTCGTGGCCGGAATCGTGTTGTTTGAAGAAGAACCGCTTACTTCAAATTGTCTTCCCACCTGGACATTTGATGGATGAAGAATATTGAAATATTTGTCAATGTATTTGTCCTGCTGGTACAAACTATCTAGACCATAAATGCAATCCACTGATTGCGCTTCCTCCTCGATATCAATATAATCACCCAAGTTCAATCCGGCTTCTTGCGCTAAAACATTACTTACGTATTCTAAAGACAACCTAACATGTATACCGACTACGCTCTGCATATTCTTCAAAATACTACATATCACTTCCTGTGACATATTGGAATGAGTTCGTGTTTTAAAGATAAATGAGCCGACAACATGTTTTCCTGCATCGGGAACATTAACTTTCATCGCAGAATGGAGAGTTACTCCATTATTGTCATTTATAATTGGATTGGCATTGTCAAGCATCTCATCCGGAACCTCTTCTACAACTTGTTCAGGAATCTCTTCCACATTCTGCATTCCATTGTCCTCATCCAAACGTACATTTTCTCCTTCGCCTTGCAATGGAACAAAGATATCATTGCCCTGATGAGTGATATTTCTATGTATTCTGGACATATGCGATCGAAGAGATCCATATTTCTTATAAATTGCAGGACATCCTTGTATCCCACATTCCATTTGAGAATTAGGAAAATGCGCGTGAAATTCAAATGCATGTCAATTGAATTCTCTTCCATCAGCGAAATCCTAGTTGCAGTAATTACACTGCAGTCTTTGGTGTGGGTTGTGATCCATATTGCGACTCGCATAGGCCTTACATCAAACAAATGATTTATTTTAGTTTTTAATTCGACATCGTGTTCCAAAAAACATTTTTTTTTTTAAATTTTGTCGCAACTATTCTTAAGAGCTAGAAGGCAGAAGGATTTTAATGATACCTTCGGATTTAGATCAGACAAATGTATGAGAACAGCTTCAAATTATTAACATTCAGAATGTCGATCATGTGCACGAAAGCTTACATAAAAATCTACTTTGGAAACAACTACCCAGTAAACAAAAAGACATTGTCATCTCGAGGTCATCCTAAAGACATTCTTAGGACGTCCACGTCAGTTCAATTGATGTCTTAAAGACGTCTCATGTTCAAAAGACGTCTTTGAGTCCTGAGACGTCTTTGAGACATCAATTGGACTGACATGGACATCTTAGGGATATCTTTTACGACGTCCTCAGGATGAGATGTCTTTTTCCCCCTTTTTATGATTTGTTAAAACAAGTTCAATTGATTAAATCCAAGGAAAACATTGCTTACATATCTTAATAACTTACCAAAGTACTACGTGAATTTACCTTCAAAATAAACCCAGAACTAAGAAATTTTGTTTATATGTTATTAACATTTTCGAAAAACAAAAATACGACTTTCTTGAGAATATCTCTTTATATGACATTTGTCTGTTTCCTTTAATTTGGATTCATTTGACCCGAAATATTATTAGTTCATGTCCTATTTTATGGGAAAAAATTGGCGATTTCACATCAGAAAAATTATAGAAATTCAACGACTGCTAATGATGCAAGTATCGTTTTCGTATTTTTTTGGCGAACTATTTATGAAAATAAGGTACAGACTTATGAATAAATGTAGGTTTTATAAGGATGTTAACCTAACATATAAAAAACTCTAAATGTATCTGGACTCTAATATTAAGGAAAAATGAAAACAACCTTTTTCAAAGGACTCACTTCGTTACTTTTTTTTCGAAATGATTCGCGAAAAAATATTCAATCTATTTATGTTTGTCTTACTAGAAGTTGTTTAATTGTTTTAGTTTGTTCAATTTTTTTCATGAAATTCTGCGTGTAATGATTCCAAATTGAAGGAAACATGTAAATTTTATAAGGAGATATTCTCAGAAAAGTCGTGTTCTTCTTTGTTAAATCTATTAATAACATGTAAAATTTCAAAGTTCTGGGTTCATTTTGAACGTAAATTTACGCAGTATTCTGGTAAGTTGTAAAATATGTTAAGAATGTTTTCCTTGGATTAAATTTATCAAACTTATTTCTTAAAAATCATAGAAATTCAAAAAATATTGAGTTATGTAAAAGTTTTGTAAGAATTGGTATATATCATATTTTAGTAAAATGAACTAAAATCAATGAGAAGATTAATGTTTGAAAAAATTATCCACACATACATCTTCGGGAACATTTATGTTTTTATCTTTATATATTAATTAAAAAATATTCAGTTGTACAAACGTTTTTTCAAAATTGGTACATATAGTATTTCGGTAAAATGAACTAAAATCAATAAGAAAATTAGTCTTTTCGAAAATTTTCAACACATATGTTTTCGAAAACATCAATCTTTCTATCAATTTGAGTTTGTTTTACTAAAATATGATATATACCAATTTTTTTTAAGTATGTTATAACATTTTTAGGAAACAAAAATACGACTTTTTCAAGAATATCCCCTTGTAACATTTATGTACATGTTTCGCTCAATTCGGAATCATTTCCTACTTTATGAAGGAAAAATTGTCAATTTTATATGATAAAAATGAAAGGAATTAAATAACTGCTAATAATCCAAATATAGTTTTCGTATTTTTTGGTTAATTATTTATGAAAATAAAGTATAGACTTATAAATAAATGTAGGCTAGGTTGGCATCTTTAAAACTTACATTTATTTATAAGTCTATACCTTGTTTTCATAAATAATGGGCCAAAAAATACGAAAACTGTTCGCATTATTCAAAATTGAAGAAAGCATGCAATTATTATAGAAAGATAATTTTTTGAAATGTCGTCTTTTTGCTTATGAAAGATCATAAAAATTAAAAAAAAAATTCAGTTGTGCGAAAGTTTTGTTAAATTTGTTATATATCATATTTTAGTAAAATGGACTAAAACTGATTAAAATATTAATGTCTTTGAACATGTGTGCGTGAAGTCAAAGCTTTTTTGAACTGTTTATAACAGTTTTCGTCCAAGCTCAGCCTTTTAATGAATCTCAGGGAAAAATTACAAAAATTCATATGTAAGTTTAAAAATAATAAAAATGAAATTAACCTTCAAATTGATCTGAAGAACTTTATAACACTGCTTTCAGAATATTCATATCTACAGGTATAGGTTAAGTTCATTATCTTTCAAATGTTTTAAGGATACCAACCTAACCTATAAAGAAACGCTCAAACCACCCGAACTTCAATATTAAAGAAAATTATAAATTTGTTTAGAAGGATTTAATTTATCTCTATACTTGTTTTTCATAGAGAATTCAACAACAAATATGAAAACTATTTATACTTGCCTCATTTTCAATGGCAGGAAGTTGAATATATTTAAAAAGTACAAGGAACAATTTCATATATACAGGTACATATATTCACTGAACTCTTGAGTGTTATAATATTTTTAGACCCTTAGCAGGGTTTGATCAAACTGTTATTTACATAATTTTCTACTATAAATAATAATGAAAATGAAGTAAAAATATTGGATAAACACTTACCTTATACTTTTTCTAATACATAAAACATCGTTCTAATGCTGCAATTTTGAGAAATTGGACTTCCAATTAATTGTCGACTTTTTTCGAAATTGTCGAAATTGCAGTTTAGCGGCACAAGCTGACTCTTCATCAGTCTTATACCTTGTCAGGCGGACATTACCGAGTAATTCCAGAAGTATGTTTAAAAGGCAAACGTTAGCAAACGTAACCAAAGTGTAGCGCCTCTTTGTCTCTTGTCTCGTTCATCGATAGGATCTCGAAACTGGATCATGGATATGATCTCGAAACTCGATCATTCATTTCAGACGATCGAAATGCTCTTGAATTCGGCATCACTTTTGTTGCATATCAAAATGATACTGATTTCCGTATCATTTTGAACATTATTTTTTACTGTGTTGAGATTTCTACATTCTTTTCTACCAGCACCACATATTTTAATGCCTTTCGGAAAATGTGGAAACGCTACTTGCTGATTTTCTGTTAGAGACTTCAAATCAGTTCCTCTTTCATGTTTCGTCTCTCGGAAAGGATTTGCACATATGCTGCGAAAACTTTGCTTCGAAGACATGGTCAGCGCGAGATGGCCATGCAAGGTATTTAGGAATCTCACTCTGCTTCGAAAGCAGCGATTTGAAAAGACAATTAAAAACGAACTCAAAACCTGAACTAAATGAACAAAAATTATAGAACAGAAGGATGAGCAATTTATAAATATATATTACTAAGAAACAAAAACGAAGCGCCAGAAATCATAGCAAGAACACAGAAAAATTCCAAACACTTCACGTTTACTGCTCTTACGTTTAGGAGACTGAATTCACAGTAACGCAGTGCAAGGTTTTGCTTGAGGCCAAGAAACAAATGACAGTCTATTTGATTGCCTTTTGTTTCTTGGTACAATATGAGAAACAATGGAAAGTCTATGTACGAGTATGTCGCGATCCTTTGTTTTTCGACTATACACGAGACCAAGTTTAAGTCAGAGAAAGGACGAATTCTGTGTAGTGATAATTTTGTTTGTATCAATAGTTTAAACTATTGTTCATTGATGTTAGCCTTTAACAAGTCCGATTTATGTTACGGTTATGATGAAAATATACAGCAAAACATAAAAAAAACGTTACGGAAGGGCGAGGGGTAGAGAGGGTCGAAAAAACTTTACGTATAAGTGAACGCTCTCTTAAGAAAAATTTTTGTTCCCTAATTTTGACCAACACTTTTTTCGGAAAAGAGTCAAACTTTCGTTTAAGAACACTTGAAAAAAATCAAAAGTACCCTAAGAGTAGAAAATGTTGAATAAACATTTTACATGGCAATTCGTTAATGAAAATTGAAAAACTAAACACAACGGATTTCGCAGAATGAAAGGACATGAAAAATCATCCAGAAATCACTCATAGAAAATTCAATTCGCATTTGTAAAAAGGAAGTTATGACCTTTTGAAATTACCCGTATTTATCGGGGATGAAAATTTCACCCCTGTAGTTCGGGGAGGGTTGGTAATGAAATTCTATAAATTGGAGGGTAAACTACTATCATATTGGCAAACAAACTCTAAAAATTTTGAGGCAATCGGGAGATATGACTTTCAGAGTTGGGGCAATTCAGAAATAATGCCCCACATTAAGATCTTGGAAGTCAGTCGTTAAGAATAATCAGTTTTCAAATTGTGCATCACGAGTTTCAGAACGAAATCATTTCAATCTAATGTGCAAAATTGAGAACTTGAAAGTCAACGATAGAGCATGTTGTTTCAAATGGTAAAACAATTTTCTGAGATGTCCAACTAAAGTACAATAATAAGCAGTCAAAAATCGTTACATACCTCTTTTTCTTCCGTTACATCCATGCATCGTTTCATGCACGTTCTTGTATTTCTACGACTTCGAATATTCCTTCTCTTCAGGGTC
>JAUMHM010114250.1:0-20940 GCA_032362435.1 Melikaiella ostensackeni | reverse complement strand
CCTGCCACTGCGTTCGTCATCCTCGACCGACTCACGACCACTTCTGAAGCGTTCGTGCCAGCGGAAAACGTTCGATCACATTATAGTATCGTTGCCGAAACACTTCTTCAACATTGCCAAAGTCTGCGCAACGTTAAATCCCCTACTTTCGTTATTTGCGGGGTAGAATAATATCAATGCCAAAAAATCTGGTTTATAATTAATTGAAATATTATTTGGCTTTACATGATCTGAAATGTTTCAGGTCAAAACTCTTAAACACACAAAGTTGTAATTGGTCATGTTGTGAAAGTAAAAATACACTCTCAAAAATGAGATTTCTAATTTAATAATAAGAACAAAAAACCATTCCAAGATACAGCGGGGCTGGATTGCATCATAGAAAAGACTAATTTGAAAAAGGCATGAGGGCAAGGGACAAAACTATCACTCAAAACTACTTTTTTAGATTTTCATGCTCTGGATTCATGCATAAACTTTTTTTTGAACCCTTCGTTCGAACTTTTCATTGCGAAATCCTTTATCTTAAGCCTAATTTTGTTAGGATATATACGATGATCAACTTATGATTATTGAAAGGTAAACAAAATATTAAATGGGGCGTGCTTTAAATATTGGAAGAGGCATGTTCTCAAAATCGGAAAAGAAACCTTGGAACAAATTATACTGTGAAAACTGTTAATAATTGATAACGTGTATCGTGATCATAAATTCTTTACAAGAAAAGAAAAAAAAACACTTCTGAGATATATATACCGAAGCTGGTTTGAAGCATAGAAAAAACAGATTCGAAAAAGAGATTGGCAAAAACCAGTCAATGCCGCCTCTTTTTGTTTTGAAGCTCGGTATAATTAGAATATTTTGTTCAAAGTATAATATTTAAGAATATCAATGAATGCATCACTAGAAATGTGAATGTATCTTCCGTGCAATTCGGCTTTACGTGATATGAACAATTGTTCGAATAGAACAATAGAATAATAGGAGTATTTCCCCTATGCAGTCCCAATCTCAGTGAGATAGCGACTTGAATACATACCATACTCCAATGAAATATCAGAATAATTCAGTAGCAGAAAAAATGTTGCGTTGAGCAGTTTTCTCTGTATTTGTGACGCGACGCGAGAAAACGTACCTTAGCGTCCAAGAATTGATTTTCGGATTATGATCGTTTTAGATGAACTTAACATCGCTTCTCACAATTGTGAAGTCAGAAAAAATTGTTATGTAATAGTTTTTGTTCAGTAACGCTTTTGCAATCAGCGCTTCAAATCGTTCGAAATCCTCTCTCTCCATTTCCACACAGTCACGTAGAGCGTATCTGTGAGCTGCTCGATTTTCGGAAGCGTTCGGCTGAGAGATGGAGATATTCTCCGCGCCGTTCTTCTCCTCTCTATTGCCGAGCAGCTCGTGTATCGTGAAAAAAACGGACGAACTTAAGATAGTAGTGTAGGTAAAAAGAGTAAGAAATATCGGAAGCTCCGATCAACGCGTTGCCTCTTCTATCCCTTCTCCTGTAAAATTTCGGGTTGGACGCTAAGGTACTTTTTCTCGCGTCGCGTCACATTTAGAGAAAATAAAGTTCTCTATTATCCTGCTTTTAAACTCAGCTGCTTTGCAACTTATTTTGGTGAGTATAACAATATGATATCTTATATAATGTCATAGCAACTATTCTAGTACATTTCTAATTATATTGTACTCATCTCTCTGTTATACGCGATGCGCATAGAGCAAGACTTTTAATATTGATATAAAAACCATTTCGCAGATGACGATTATTTACTCAGTAGGCAACCACTTTATATATTAGGCATTCAAATATCAAAATTTTGTAAGTAAGTGAAAGACCAGCCGAAACACCCCTATAGTGAGAAAGGAGGAAACTCTCTTGGCTCCGCTGTAGTCTCATACCTACGTACGTGAGTGTGGCCGTATCATGATAAGGAAAGTACTTATTCCTCCTCACGACGACAAAGTGGCAAAACCGAGTGCAGATGAGAGCCACAAGTACTGCGCCCGCAAAACTAGAATGCGCGCATCTCCCTGCACTCGAGTCTTCCCACTTCACTCAGCTTCTCGCGACTCTCACGAGAATGATATTAGATCCCAATAATACATGGTTTAGCCGTCAGCGTTCCAAGTTTCGTCCCAAGTCGTGTGACTTGGACGGCATCTACCTTAGGCATACTGGTCACCATGGTTACCATAGTAAACAAATCTTTTTCTCATTGTAGCACAAGCGCAGCGCTCTCACTTATCCGATATGGTTGCCGTCAACTGGAAGCTTTCCATTGGTTCACTTTTTTTTCAGCTGCGCGTGGCGAGATCATGTATTCTTACATCATGCTCGCGAGGCACTTCGAGTATAAGAAGGCGTGTTTCGCGACGCAACATGATATTTAAAAATTTCTTCCCGAAGATACGTTATAAATATTATTCTGAAATAAAATTGTATAATACTAATGCGTTACAAAATATATAACATCAATAGGATACAGTATCTACAGAGGAACAGGAGTCTGAGATAATAATAATAATTGTTTTGATTTTCATCGTCTCAGTAGTTATCTGTGCACTTTTGTCATTCTTATGAATAATGAAGAAATTAGTAAATCAAATCGAAACAGTAGAACGATAAGAGCTGAACATCCGCTCTGATAAAAAAATCGAACGATTTGTCATTTGCTATTAGTCCTTGCTTACACCCAGAGCTGCCCATGCGCTTTGGGTTAAAAACGCTAAGATTGGCTCATACGCTACGCTAATATCTTTTTCGCTTCCAGGGCTGGCCAACCGCTCTAGTCGGTTGCAACGACACGACGCATCACGTAATACTTCGCTCTCAGGGAAGGTCCACAATGGGAGTCCTGAACGTTGACGTTCGAACGTTGTAATGTGGCAAAATTTTAACCGGCCACTTTACAATCTTATTTTATCTAATTACTGAAATAAGTTTCTTCTCGTCACGTAGCACGACACTCTAAGAGCATATTTTACGTTGATTTTAAGAATTTGAGGGCTCATGCGTTTGTCATATATTTTTGTTCATGACCTTTATCTCGACTTCATCATTAACGAGGGAGAGCGAGGGACTTTCGAACTCTGAGTGCACACAGAAAACTGAGGTTTGCTGGCTGCCGTCGTCATCTGAGAATCGAGGTTCTCGTATTGAATCTGGTTCCCGCCTTTCCGCTTGCTGTCTTCAATAGTTCCAGAACCTGGCTGGAAACCTTGGATGCCTCCAGAGCCAGAGATGACCGCGCATCATCTTTCCTAGGCTTTGGGAATGAACTTAGTTGCCTTGGAGCGATACCTTGGTCTGCAGCAGTAATCCTTTATGAGGGAGGAAGCCTTCTCACATCCCCCAACAGGGCCCTCGACGCTACGGCACTGGACGAGATTTCAGCCTACTTCAAGACTCCCGCGATGGGATGAGAATTAGGTCTGGTTGTTCTAGATTTGTTGCGGTGAAATTGCCAATGCAGACAACTCTCGTTCCAGAGAGGACGAGAGCTTTCTCATTACCTAAATGCTTCGGATCTACTCTTTAGAAATTTCCAATTAGTTACAAACTTCAATTTAGCCGCCCCTGCACCTTCTTTCGTTTTAGGGGCACGTCAGAGAGCGAGCCTAGTGAAACACTGCCAACCACAGAACAGCGCCGAGCAAGCAGACAATCAGCGCCGACCTGTGGAAACTCTCCTACAAGTGGGCGAGACGGCGCGCTTGGCAATCGACAAGCCACGCTCTCATTCTTTCAGCAGCTGCGTGACGAGGCGGACTTAGTGCTGTCTTCGCTCTTCCTTTTCTTTGCTTAAGAATAAATTGTTCAATTATTCAGTATCATTAAAATCAATATGCAACAACTCAAAGTTGAGGTAAGGTCAGCTTTTTCGTCTCCCGTAAAGTTTTGGAATTCTCGCGAATCCCCCGTGTTCATAGTTTAATAGATTTTGAAGAATCATGTTTCTGGTTAGTTTTGAGTAGAACACGTGGAATCTCTTGAGTCTCCAAGGTTATTCGCCTTCTTGAATTGAATTGTGTTAATTATCAGTAGGAAGAATCAATTCTGTCTGCCCAACTATTTTTCTTCCGCCATAATTTCAGCCCAAATAGTGATTCTCTCCTATTAATTCGTCGCCATTATATCGCTGTACTTATCGACGCCATGTTGGGCTCGTGGTTCAAGCTACCGATTTAATTTTGCTCAATCTCTCGGAGCACCAGGTAATTTTCTTGGTAGGTAAACCTTGGTATTTTCAGTAAGTTTTTCTGTTAACGTCAGGAAGTTTCAAATCTTTGTTGATAGTGTGAATCTACTCAACGCCCTTTTTTTTGCCCTTGCAGTATCGGCTGGACGATCGAGCCCAGCTATCATTAAGTTTTACTATGTAAAAAAGTCTAATTTTGACAAGTAATTTCTGTAAGTTAATTATTATGGTAAAATGGCCTCAAGATAAAACTTGGTAGTAATCTGCCCCTGCAAATTTGTCACTTACAACACGACTGTCATTCTGTGCTACCAAACTTTGTTAAGTCGCGATGGACCCCCTTCCCCTTCTAAATTTTCAATTAATATTGTAAGCCATTTTAACAACCAAGTCCAAAGAGTCTTTTACTCACAATTGAGATTTGACCTTAGCTGAAGAGTTGTCCTAAAAAGGCTAACCCATTCCCTCTACCGCTACTCGTAGCAGGACTGAGTAATCCCGGGCGAAGCTTTCGCTCACGTTCCAAATTCACATTCTGATTTTAAGTGATTTCGAGTGTCCTGCTGGCGCATGCGCGCCTGGTGCCCGACCCTCTTCGTGAGAGATTAAGTATTTCAATTTTGGTAATAAGGAACGTGAGAAGTATATAACGGTGGAGAGAAATTTACTGTTATAACGTATATGCGTATTTGACGCCAAACGCACGTTGTTGCCAACTGTCGCAGCGAGAAAACGAAAAATGCGAAACGGCGAAACTGCTCGGATAGTTGGCGACAACGTGCGTATGGCGTCAAATACGTATATACCGAGGGGCTATTCACTGAGTGAAAGTGAGTGAAGTCATTCCTAACTCAGAACTGATATTTTCAAAATCAAGAAAAATCTTTGACGATCCCGACAGATTATGAGAAATTATTTCAACTCTTCGAAAATCGTGCTTACTCTCAGAGAGTCACGCGAATTCTTCTTGAGTCAGTGTACGGTCATTCTTGTGTCAGCGCGGTTCATTTCAGTTCATTTGCACTCTGAAGAACATTTCGCTTATTCAGCCTAGCGGGCCTCGTTGCGGGATATAGCGGACGGTCGCTTGCCTAGCCGCGCGACCTTCCCATTGTTAGAAGATTGGACCCGGTTGAGAGAAATTAAAATTATGTAAAATATTATTGGATCGAATTTTAATAGGCAGTATTAGCTTCGTTATATTATTACGAGAAAATCAAAAAAAAATTCAAAAATCGGTTCATATCTTCAATCCGAGATGATTTTCAGAGACTTCTGTTCTTTTATCTCAATTTTTATTTTCTTTCACAAATTATTTGGGATACTGAGAATAGTCTAAAACAAATGTTTTCCTTGTATGGGTGGTTTAACTGATGAGAATAGAAGATGTGAAAATCCTAATAATGATAGGCTGAAATAGGGTTCGAAGAAAGTTTGTTGCAAAACTTGTTTATCCTTTTTTCCGTAAGCCGTGGGTCAGATGCAAAAATGCGTGACAGAAGTCTTGTTCATGTTGCCATGATCTAATTAATTCTGAAAACGAAACTCCTACTTATCCATAAGCAATGCATGAAAATCAATTTTTATAATATGCTCTTTTTGCGTTTTTTCCAAAAACTAAGAGGCTGAGAAAAAATTGCATGCGACAAACATTGTTCATTTCAATAGCACCTAACAGTTTCAAAAACAATTTCATTGAAGTGTCGATAATTGTAGGAGATAGCGCATGATTCGTAAATAGAATTTTCATTTAAAATATCTAGAGAACGACCATCGATTCTCAATAGAACCTCATACCGTCGTATTCAGGAGATCATTCAGCACAATGTCCATTACAAAAATTTCATACCGGACTACTAAGTGTGACCTGCTGATATTTTTATTTCACGCGTAATAAAAGAGGTTCTAATTCCTAATAAGCTAATTATCATATTAGGAAACAGAACTTGAATAAACAATTTAAAAATTGCATTTATTCAAAATGAATATTTGAATACATTTTTTTGCACTTAAGCATCTTTGTCGCTTGTCGATAAGGATCAAAATCATACTGAATTCTGTCTGAAGTTGACCCTTATTGACAAGCGCCAAAATGAGCTTTTTTATTATAAACGTACTTAATGTACTATATGTATTATATTTTTTTATATATGTACAATAAAAATGAACTATCAACCCAGTAAACCCCAGGAGTCAATTCTATCTTCAAATTGGATAAAAACGTTGCAGCACATTTATCCACTCAAAGATCAAATTTATATAGCGAAAGATAAAATTTATCTGGCTGATGATGAGAATTTATGTGACGAAAATATTTATGTCACATGCGTGACATTTGTCAAGTGAAACTTCTATGCCAAATACCTATATTGAAAAAATCCTGGGGGAAATACTCATGTAATTTTCGGACACGATTAACACGAGGTATCCTGCGAGAACTCTCAAATTCTTCTAGAAAATCCGTGAATCAGGCAATTGATTCCGTGCTCTTCCTGATCTTCTTGTATTCTTTGAATTCATCTTTATTCTCTCCAATTCTCGCCAACTCTCGCCAACTCTAGCCAACTCTGACTCGTTCCGCGTCACTCGGCTCAACTCTGAGTTAATTCGGATTTATAACCTGCAACTTTTCGAAAATCGGGTATTCTTCCACTCATCGTACATAACTCAGTGAATAGCCCCTCGGTATACACGTTCGAGCGTCGACTTTTAAAAATCTCATTGTAGACCTTCTCTCACTCGCACCGATGAGCTTGATCGGCTTTCACCGCACCAGCGCAGTCCGCTGTGGCACACGACGTCATCAATCGCTCTCTCTCTCTATCACTCCCTTCCATGAACGTTCTCTGCCCCCCAGGCGCGGTTCTAAGGGGGAGGGCTACGGAAACATGCCCGTTCCCAAAAAAAGTGCAGATTCGAATATCAAGTAAGTACCACCCTTTTTAGAAAAGATTCGGATTAGTGAGCCAATTAGTACTTGAAAAACTACGATAACAATTATTAAAAGTTTCAAATTTTTAATTCTCTTTTTTGTTATAACAATATAGTTCGTCACACCATTTCAATATTCTTTATTTGTAAATAATATGTATTTAAGCAAAATATACAAATCTAGAGCAAGTTCTCTGATATATAATCAAAATGGTTAGAAACTTATATTTAAGAACACCATATTTTGTAATTATTAATAATTAGGATATGATTACGTCGAAAATTTCTATTCGGCCCTGTATAATTGTATAGAGCTATTGGTATGCTTGTATGGAATATAACCATACCAGAACCATACTCTAATCAAATAAAAAATCACATCATGCAGATCCTGAAACATTCTTTTACTGACAAGTGGCGCAGGGTGCCGAAAAATCAGTAATAATTAGAAACTTTTTATTGCAGAATTATTCTCTTTTTATCAAAGTAGAAGCGATTTTTCTGATGAAACGTGTTCATCTTACCTTAATTAAATTTTCGCTAAACATTTTTTGCAAAATTACAACTAGGTATGAACATGTCATAAATGATTAAACATAATGTAAACATCTGACATAAACTATAAATAATCTTAGAAAAAATGTTTTCATTGGTTCACCGAATATGGTATTACGTATCATACGCATAATTTTTTTTACATTAAGGGCAGAAGCTGAAGTACTCTTATAGTGGGTAACATATGCCCTCACAGACTGAAGTCTGACCTTTGTTATACCGACTCGCATAGAGCGAGACTCTTTTAATATTCAATATAAGAACCTTCTCGCAGACGACGTTTCTTCATTCGGTAGGCAACCATTTTAGAAATTTGACCTTCAGATATTGAGAGGAAGAGAGAGAGAGAGAGAGAGCGAGAGAGAGAGAGAGGAAGGGAGAGAAAGCAGACCCGAGTGTAGGTAAGAGTCGCGAGTGCAGCGCCCCCGAAGCTCGAACGCGCGTATCTCCCTCCACTCGCTTCGTCCCATTCCGGTCAGCTTCTCGCAACTCTCGCGAGGCTCAACGAACATAAGAAGGCGCGTTCCCGACGAAAACGTGCAGAACGATCAGGTTTGGCTAACCGCTCTGATAGAAAAGACTACGGCCGGTCAACCGCTGTAAGCTCATACTACCTGCCCGGGTTGGTCATCCGTTCGGGCCAGGAATCACTTCGACTACCAAACGCTACTATACTATCTCCCTCACTCCCAAGGTTGGTCACCCGCTCTGTTCAGTGATCACCTCGATCGGCCTGCGCGCCATTACGCCTTACGCTACTGTCTCTCTTGCAATCAGGCTTAGTCATCCGCTCTGCTTGCGAACCCGCTGTACATCGAATCTGCTAGAATAAAATACTGACTATACCTACATAACCCTTGTGTCTTTATTTTCATTTCCTCCCCCCTCCATTCAACAAGACTACTGGCATACCAGTTACTCGTTCCGCTGAGGCGATTGGCACACCAGCTACATACAGCTGGATCCGAAACCTCCACCCCACACTTTTCTCTTGTATGTTTTTTTTTAAATTATTTCTATATAAGTTTTCCTTCCCTTCTTCTAATGAGACTACTGGCATACCAGTTACTCGTTCCGCTGATGGGGTTGTCATACAAGCTGCACTCGGCCGGATCATAACCATACTTCACCTATAGGACGACAACCCGCTTGAACATTTTATTTCTTTTTTCTCGTAACGAAGGGTCAATTTCAGGAATTTATCGACTTCAAATTCCTTATCGCGCAATGACAAGAGGTACGGTCATCATTAACTGAGCTTTAAATCAACGGGCCTTGAAACGGCCCTCGAACCTTGAAACTTTTCGAAATTTCGACAACTTTGAAAAGAATTTTTGGTAACAAATCAGTGTGATAAATTTTTTGAACTATAAAACTTTCATTTGGACTAGCGCTTCGGAGATTCGTTAAAATGTCACTCCCTAAGGAATTCCCCTTTTTTTTGACGGCGGACGCAGTTACAACATGGCTTTCCGGATTATCAGAGGCAGATATTGATGCGGTCCTTAACCTTGTGGAATTAAACACACTTGGTACTTGCGCCGAAATATGCGATAGGTTACGTAGATATATTTTTAGGCTCCAAAGAATCTCGTATCTTTCTTCGAACTCGGAACTAACCGCAAATGCAACCCATTGCGATGTAGATATAATGTCAGACTTAGGGGAGGATGAGGGTAGTCAGGAAGAGGTCCAGCCCTCAAGAGTAGTTGCGGTATCGATACACACTCCTGCCATCGTCACGGCTAAGGAGACGGCGAGGTATAATAACATTACAACCACCGCAAACACAGGAACCGACGGCATACATAGCCAGGTCACTTTCGCGACTAGGCAGGCCGGTACCCTATCGCCAAGAGTTTTCCCCTCTAGGTTCCCTAACCCGACAAAACTGGCAATGACACTTGCATATGCAAACATTGCAGGCCCTATTTTTGCGAAAATTTTCGGCATTCAGGAAACTTTGGGATCACAATTGGGAATCTTCCAGTTAAAAATAAGTGTGTTGCGTGCTACCAATTTACCAGATGTCGAGGAAATACGAACAGAAAATGAAATCAGGATTGATTTAAGTAATCTGGAGCATTCGGAGCAAGCTAACACTACTTTCATTCCATTTCAAACTTCGAATGATGCTGACAGCTCGCTATTCAAGTCATACGAGAACACGATTAGACCACAAAAAGAGGAGCCAAAACCTGCGAGCAGGAAAATTCGAACCCTTACCAAAATACTTTCCACAAAAGACCCCGGGCTTCACAGGCAATCACTACCTGAACAAACAATTTTCTCTAGCCCGTAGATTCAAAATTCAACTTGACTGGTGACCAAAATTATGACTAGCAATCTAAAAATGATCGCCAGTCAGTTGAATCTGAATAGTTTATAAGGTTCTCATAAGCCCTCACGCATATTTCGTCAAGTTGATCGAGGGAGGAGGTAGCGCCAATCACGTTGCGCGAGAAGAAGGCCCGAGCGAACCTCGATACTCTCCGCGTACGACATGTATCTCTCGCTCCGAATGTTAGGCAGAAGGCTACCGTTCGCAGAAAACTTTTACTATTACTGCCAAAAATTATTGAACTTATAGGAAATTTGAATTGTATTGTTGGAAATTCTGTTTGATGTTAAATTGTCTATTACCTGGCGGAGGGTTTTGGCAGATAGAGTAAATTTGGGACATATGCGATACCACCAAAACTCTCAGCAAGTTTCTTAAGTTCTCTCTGAATTTTTCGATATTTATGAATAGCCTTTTCTTTTCTTCTACTTTCCGTTAAAGCTTTTGTACGGGTTCCGTCGATGTTACAAAATGGAGGCTATGGGCCCTTCCGACTCATAACCTCAACTTGAGACACGTGGTCGACATTTAGATTGTAGATAATGGTAGAAGAGGTAGACCACGTGACATTGAACGGCAAGATTAGGGAATTTTGTAATTTCATTTTAGATTCCGCGTTGATACTTCTTAGTTTCTCAGGATTTAGTTTTGCGATTGTAATTTTGACACTCATCTTAACCTGTTTCTTCGGAAATTTCGATAAAGAATCGTTCTCTTTCTTATCTCCAAATGTGGCCTCAATTTTATTTGTGGTTAGGCAAACCTTTACTTTGAACTTATATTTATTTAATTCGATTTGAAAATTATTGGAATTGAGCTAGAGTCGTTAAGTGTAACTTCGAAATCTGTCATTAGCAAGGCTATCGTAATGAATTTGACCATTGCTAGAGGCTGGCGCCCTAGATCGAAGTTTAGATAAAATTATTCACTTCAGACTGTGAAACGAATTTGAATACTTGAAAAGAAATGTAAAGATAAATAAAGTGGTCGATATTAATTTCTCTTTACAGCCTTTGATAAACAAGCCATTCAGTCTGGGTAAGTTTTTGACGCGGAAACCTGCGCTTACACTAGACTAAAAGCGATATGAAGCAGACTGTCAAAATTATCCAGTTAGGGTACTGTTTGCTTTGTGGCTAAGGTGCTGCGTAATTGTACCGAGCTCGCAGCGCCTCTCTCTCTCTCGGACCCTTGGACTCCCTTATCGTCGAATGCAGCTGGTAGAAATTCTATGCACACGGCATATGGAGGCCGGTTAAATAGAGGTTACAGTGTATTCCTTCACGCACATGTTCACGGATTTAAGAATAGGAGGATTGAAATAAAAAATTTTAAAGAAGAATTGTACACTAGAACTTGAACGTATTTGAAATTTGACATATTATCGTAATTTTTGTTTCGAATTTGTGATTTATTTCAAAGAAATTTGAAACATTATTAGTATTGAAAAGTAAGATTTGAAATGAAAAATGAAATTATAACATAACCAGAGTCAGTGTAAATTATTGCAGTATGCAATATAAAAATAACAGAAGCTGGTCCGAGATTTGGACTCTTAGAATCAAAAGAATTTTATAATAAACTGATGAATTAAAGGTCATTATTGATCAACCAGCAATACTCTTTATCTTATTGCACTTTTCTAGTTGCACATTTCAATTTTTTATACGTACATTGAAATTGAAAAGATTAAGTATAATTTTCAAAGAATATATTTTCCAATTTTTACTTTCAAGACTTGAAGTTATAACAAACTCCCTATACTAAGGAAAAAGTACTACTGAATCATAAGTGCCCGTGCTGTTGAATCCCGCATGATTGCTACAATAGTAACATTTTCCGTAAATAATCTGATACATTCTGCTTCGTGTGAAATATTTCGTATCTTCGAAACAAAAACACATTATTATAGATCGAATTAATGATGATACTGTATGAACCTTGAACACACCAAATCCTAAGGTGTCAAATTTTTATCCAAAAGTGGATGAAAGTGTTGCACAATGATGATAGAGGTACGTTCATCCTCTAATCTATCAAAACTATCAGTCAGTAGATAAAAATCGCCGTCAATTGTCTCACACAGCTTTTAGATTTATCTGCTAGTGGATAGATTTTATCTTTGCGCGGATTAAAACGCTGCAACGAAATTATCCGAATTTAGCATTATTTCTGTATAGTGAAAATATATGATTTTATTAAGTGCTGCATATGTGAGTGTCTGCATGAAAAGGGCCATTATGGTCGGTATGGGGTTACGTAGAAGGTCATATAGCCGGATAAGTTGCCGGCATTTTGAGCACGAGACGAACCCGTTAGGTTGGAAACGAGTCACAGGGGCATTTTTTGATTTGGAACTCCTAAAGACCGCTTTTCGAGAAAAATGCATTTAAATTTGGCATGTGCTACAAACGTACATATAATTTTTCTTCATACATGAAATACACCCACTTCCGGCTGCTTTCGGAACATGAGTTTAGTGCCAATAGATTCAGTATAGATCCTAGTATAAACCTCCACTCAAACTCGAAAATACGGACTCCCACATATATTAATGAAAAAAATGTTTTAGAAATCGGAAACATGAAAAATAGAATATTTTCATGAAAGAATGCGATTGCGTAACATTTTTAATCTATTGAAACCATAAGATAAGAAAAATATTGTGAAACTTGTAACTAGGCTACCGTACCTCCACCAACATAACGTACCTTTTCCTCAATCGAAGGCATTTAAGAGGATCTTTTTCACAGACATATTGACAATGGTAGTATTTGATAAACATGCTGATGATGTATGAGAAGTAAACAATAAGAAGCTACACCGCATTTCTGTGATTTTTGGGCTCAGGCATACGATGACTTTAATTTCTTTAACTTCATACATAGGTGACGTGATCAACAGATACTGTTGTATTGACCCTCATGATAAACAAAATTTTCCAGGACAAAATTTGTGTGAAACAAAAAAAAGTTTTAAAAATTTCACTGCGAGCGGGATTTAAACCGACACCTCCTCTATTCATAAGTGGTGCGTTAACCAATTGAGGCTCCGGATTCAAGAACACCGCATAAAATTTTCTGCCCGAGAGTGGGGGGAGACCTGGACGTCGCTCAAACCCAAGCAACGAGAGGTATCTCCACTCTCAGGCGAGAAATTTCATGCGGGGATATTGAATCCGCAGCCTCAATTAAGCTATCACTGCACGTTACTGAATGTTTTGGAACTTGCATTCGGTCAACCGGATGGAAGGTTAACTTACCTTCGATGTTTTTTAAAGTATTTTTGGCCAGTATATTTTAATAATTATTCTATTTTATGCTGCGATATTTATTTCATGCATTTCTGCGGTTTTTGGCCTCAGGCAGACGGCGATTCTAATCTTTGCATTCTCATCTCAATGAGAAGGTATTGGTTTTATGTGAAAATTGACTTTCGCGGATTTCATCAAATCTCGACGATTTCGGACTCACTTATTGAGAAGAAATAGATTTAACTTCGGTGCCTGTCTGTCGTTGTCGTCGTCTGTGAACACGATAACATTCGAAGTAATTGTCCGATTAAATTCTCCTTCGAGACACTGTTTTAAGGCCTGAAAAGAAAGGACGAGCTCGTGAGACAGCTAATTTGGATGAAAATTCAAAAAGTTAGAGCATTTTCAAAATTTTTAAGACAATTTTTCACAAGATTCAAAAATGATATGTGCGGCTATTCGTATTACTCAGAAAGTTGAACAGTTTATTCCAATGACTTTTTCCGATAAAAGGAGTTCCATGAGAGTTATAGCATTTACAAAATTCAAAAAAATAAACGAAAATGAAAATTTTAAGACAAACAATGCACGATATGAAAAAAGTCAAGGGGAGAAAAACGTTGCTTTTTGATAGCCCTACAAGATTGTTATAACAACTTCTCGAATTTTCTTGAATAATCGAAAATTTAAATTTTGACCCAAAGAACGCGAGTTACGAAAAAAAGTTAGGATATCAAAATTGTTACATCCTCATCAGAGAAGGTTTTAGATTTGTGTAAAATTTGAGCCCTTCTCCTTTTTTCTTTCGAATGTCCACGTTTTGAGACCCTCTGAACCCGAAAAACAGGTTTTTACGAATTTGTCTTTCTGTATGTATGTATGCCTGTATGTATGTTTGCATGTATGTCTGTCTATCTATCTGTCCGTGAGCAAGATAACATTTAGTAGGATAAATCTATTGGATGGGCCTTTGGTACATTCTTTAAGTATCGAAAACTGCAGGTCAAGTTCGTTGGCCAGCCATTTTGGATGAAAATTCAAAAAGATAGAGCATTCTCAAAATTTTTTGGACCATTTTCTTCAAATTTCAAAAATTAGGAGTACGACTATTCGTAGTACTCAGAAAGTCGAACAACTCATCCTCATGACTTTTTCCGATGGAAAAGAATTATGAGAGTTATAGCATTTTCACAATCCAAAAAAAGAAACGAAAATAAAAATTTCAAGTCAAACAATGCACGAGATGCAAAAAAGTCAGGAATTAAAAAACTTCGCTCTTTCAATGCCCTACAATAGTGTCATAACAGCTTTTTGAATTTTCTGTAAAAATTTTTAAGTGTCAATCAGACAATTTTTTTCTACCATTTTCGAAAATCTGACAGGGTGTCTAAAACTATATGAAAAGAGAAATTAACACTATTAAGAATCGATTTTTTTTCTTAGTGTCTTGACAGTCTAGTCTGGCCCAGATCTCGGGCTGGTCCGCAATCCATAAAATACAAATTTCTAAGTGTCCGTCAGCCAAATTTTCTCTACCAGATCTAGATCTGGGGCTAGTCCGCAATCTATAACATAAAAATTTTTGAGTGTCAATCATTCAAATTTTTTTTCACCATTTTCGGAAAATTGTCAGGGTGTCTAAAATTATATAAAATAAGAAATTAACATTATTAAGGATCAATTTTTTTTCTTAGCGTCTTGATAGTCTAGTCAGGTCCAGATCCGGGACTGGTCCGCAATCCATAACATAATTTTTTTTTTTAATTGTCTCAACATTTTTGATAAATTTGTAGAGTATTTAAATTTATCCAAAATATGAAACTGACACTATCAAAATGAATTCCTGTTTTTAGTTACATCAATTTTAATGCACCTCATTAGCAGAGGAAGTTTAAGAAATTTTGTTAGTAAAAATTGTCAAAGTTCAAGATCAAATATCTAAGTTCCGTTGTTAAAAATTTTAAATGTTTATAAAAAATTACATTTCCTGTCATTGTAAAAAGTTGTAAAGTTGTCTACAACGGGAAGAGAAAAAAATATCACACGAAGAAAAATTGTTATCGATTAAAATTATTTATTAAAAAAATTATTTTATTGATATTGCTGTTAACAGTTCGTTTATTTTACACTTACATAACGTCGTTTAATAGTAAATATTTAATTACAAAAAAAAAGTTTGAAATTTGGTGTTTCAACTTTTTTGAGCTGTAGCGTATGAGGATGGCTGTTTCATCGAGTTTCAACTCGTAGGTTTAGCGCGATGGTTGACTCCCGGCTGCTAGGCGATAGATTTAGGTATAGATGTAGGTTCGATACCGCGTAGCGTCAGAAATTTTTTTTGTAATATAATGTTAAAAAATATAATATATGTATTCACTTTAAACAGGACCATTAGCATTTAAAATCAAAATACTCGCAATCAATAAATATTTATTATTTAAATTCCTTTTTTGTCACTAGCAACACACTAGCCGCTAAATAGGAGCAGACCAGCGGCTGACTAGCGGCTGGCTAGACCGTCTAGCCACAAACTTTGCAGAAGTGTTGCAGGTCTAGCCAGCCCCAGACTAGACCGTCTGATTTGCACCAGATTAGAGTCTAGACGGTCTAGTCTGGGGCTGGCCAACGCCAGAAGATTCTTCCATTGGGTTTCTCGCGTGCTCTGCATCTGCGTTGCTACTTAGTAAGTTACAGTTTTCCACCTGGAACGAGACCACGCCTTCTTCTCGTAATCCGCAAATAAAATCGTGACCCTTAAATAAAATCAACCTAATTTCAGTATTCAGTTCGAAAATCCAAGTGAACAACTTAGTGCACGGATATTTGAAGCTGCAATCCAACCAGTTCAGCATATAGTACAGTTTCCGGCCGGATTCTGGCCAGTTTCCCCGACCAGCGCCTGGTTGAATTTGGGGCCATCCGGTCAGATGCTTGATTTGATTTCTACATGGAAAGTGGTCGAATTTTTTAATTTGGACCTCCAATTTGTGAACAGAAACCGAGAGACCCCCTGGAACTTATGCAATTCTCATGAAAATAGTTTTCTTTTCTGAAAAACCTAACTTTGAGAATATTTTTATATTCTAAAGTACCGCTCAAAGTTGGAAGTAAAAGTACCAACGTAGTAAAATATAGTAAAGTACCTCTGAAGTACCTATTCTGAAGTACATATCGTAAAACTTTCTCTTTGGAGAAAAATTATCCCCCATTTTTTTCCTTTTTTTTTTGATCAAATAATTCTTAAGAACCGGGTCTATTTCATTGTTATTATTTTTCTCTGTTCTCCTTTTTAGTATATATGTGAGAGAAAAAATTAAGTCATATAATAAAGTATACCAACATATACTTATAGTTCAAACAAAGATTCCAGAAAAACAGATTTTTATTGATCCAACGTTATCTCTGACGAGGTACGGACTTACCTTATTTGTACACCGTGCAATATTGAATTAAGAGCGATAACAATCACCTGTATTATACCTACGCATTGATTAACTCAAAACTCTCTAAAATCCAACTTTTTCAAAAATCTTCTTATTGTCTGAAAAATTCTTTAAATTGGAAGTTGTGTTCTTCCATTTTTCAATCCGCTAATTTCCGTTAATAATGTTATGACGAGAGAGATATAACTTACATAATAATTTATTTAATGATGATTCCTCGTTTTTGACTCTAAGTTAAAACTAGAAAACTGGGACGATGATAACTACTAAAACCAGAAAAGTCAATGTACAATGCAAAAATTTAAGTTTAGCAAGTTAATTGGTTATTTATTTAATAAAATACAAATAGAAATGCGAGTATTGTTATAAATGATGAATATAAAAGGCGTGAACTATAGCTTATTGAGCCAAAATTGTTCTTTCTTTATTGCAACGCACTCATTTGCCGTATTCTCTTATTCACGCAAATATTATTGCAATAGTTAAGTAACAATTTTGAAACTTACAGAAAATATGACCCTTGTCACTCTTCGAATGTGTGCAAAACTTTGGTCCAAATTAATTATTAGCTTTCTCAAGTTATTAAAAAAGCGACTTTTTTTCAACAGAATTTCTACAACTTTGGCCGATTGGATACCAAGTAAAGTGGCTTTTGTTCTGGGAGAGTTTAAGTATCACGTACACTTAGCGGCAAAGCAAATTTTTGGCACTAAATGGCATGAAAGTGGCTTCAAATAGATGGTGAATTTTTTACATTCTCATCAGAGAAGGTATTAGATTTGGGGAAAATTTGACTCCCACCCACCGTTTTTGTCAAATGTCCACGATTTGAGACCCTCTGAACCCGAAAAACAGGTTTTTACGAATGTATCTGTATGTATGTATGTATGTATGTATGTATGTATGTATGTATGTATGTATGTATGTATGTATGTATGCTGTGTATGCCTATATGTATGTCGGTATGTTAGTCTGTGAGCCCGATGACTTTTGAAAGAAATAAAATAGAACAATTATTTTCAATTAATTTTTAATTTTTTATGTTTCAATTCAATATTATATAATACATTTCACTTATTGATAGGGGCCGAAACTCAAATTGATTCTCATAGAATTTGGTAATTTTCAATTTGAACAAATGTTTAAGCATTACTTAAATAGGTAGCATAGAACGCATTAGGCGTTCTGGCCACGGATAGGGGCCGAAACTTAAATCAATTCTAATCAAATTAGAACCGACATTTCTCGAAAAACCAACAAAGATGTCATTCAACAATCTAGAATATTATTATAATTCTTGACGAAAAACATAAGCCAAGCAAAAATGATAAAAAAGTGCGTTTATTTTAGATGAAATAAGTAGGAAAATGTGTGAGTATTCACTGAATGTTAATCATTCAGAATGTACTATATAGAATTACCAAAGGTTTTCACATTTTTTCCTTAACCATTCAACTATATATATCCTGTAAATATTATGTAGATAAACAACGTTCAGAAAAAGGTAAGAGCACCCGACTAACAAACAGAAGACCAAGGCTTGATTCCCAGCAGAACTAACAAGGATATTTTTTCACAGAAATATTTATATTGTTGGTATTTGATAAAAATACCAATAATGCATGATCAGTAGACGGAAAAAATTAATTTCTAGAATAGCAAGAGGGAGTGTTGAGGAACTTGTAAATTGGCAGCGTCACATTATTTACGCAATTATTTATCTCACCCTAATTTATTCACATTAATAACGTTAAAAATTGTTTGAATAAACAAAATTTCTCAAACAATTATGGCTACTGTGTCTTCTCAAGCGGAAAGTCAAGCCACAAGTACTTACGTAAAACGGCTATTTTTCATTGTTTGGTGCACTTTCGGGTTGGGTTGGGGGGGGGGGGGGGTGGTCAAAAAGAGGAGTTATCGGGTGGAAATAATTCTTTTAAAAATTCTTGAGAAGTGACTGAAATTTTGTTCAAGGAAAGGTAGTAACAAGTATTTGTTTCCCCCATTTTTTCAAAGGAAACAGGTTCCTAGATTCACGCACAGAATTTTGAAGGTTTTTTAAGTTAGATAAAAACATACAAAAACAAAAAAAACGTAATAGAAATTTGCGATTTCTTGTGAATTGCCGGAAATTCGTGTGAATTCCGGGAAATTTATGATTTTTTGAAACTGACGGAAATTTATTGAAACTCTTCGAAAATTTATGGAGTGTTTGGAAATTTATGGGAACTCTTGGAAATTTATGTAAAGTTAGAGGAAATTTATGTAAAGTGTGGGTAAATTATTGAGATCCTAGAAAATGGATGCAAATGTCTGAAGCTTTTGGAAACATGTGGAAATTTTAGAAAACTGTAAAACTCGTGGAAATTTTTTTAAAATTGATAGAAATAATTGGAAATATTTGGAACTTTTAAGAACCTATGAAAATTTTTGAAAATTCAAATTTCATTATATGCAAGTTTCTTAGGTTCTCAAGTTATACTCAGGAACTCAGGGTTAAGAATTTTTATTACATTAATGAAGCAACGAATGGTCTTTTCCCGTCTTAAAGACGAAACTGGAGGAGGCTGGTGCCCTCCTCAGTACACAACATGAACCAATCGTAACTCCTTTGGTTCTGGCTTTGTTCTTATACATTTCTTTGAATTACCGAAGTTTGATCGGAGAGATAAAAAATGGACTCGAACTATGGTCAGGAATAGATCATGAATCAAATGGTAGCCAAGGAGTCGGTCTGATTATGAATGGAAGAGAAAAACAGCATGTCAAAATGTATGAATGTGTATCTCCTAGATTATTATACATTAGAATAAAAGTGTCAATCAGAAGGCTATTCATTATGGCATGCTACGCTGCAGTTAACTGGTGACAGTAGAGGTTTAAAAGAGACCTTTTGGGACTCGTTAAGAGACTAGTCAAAGAAACCAAGGATAAAATCAAAGCAAGAGAACATAATAAAAATGCAAAATAATTTTGAAGGAAATAAGAAATTATGTTGGAAATGGATTAAGAGGATTAGGAAAGGACTTACTAGCAACGAGTTAGCCGGAATTGAGGATGCTGATGGCGAAATGGTATGGAATACGGACAAACTGAAAGACTGTGTGAGTGATTTTTTTCAAGAAATTGTATGGAGGTCAAGCTACGGAGCATAACAACCGTGACGCAGAAGAGATACGCTAGGCAATCCCGTTTGTGTGGCGAATTTATGAACATGTGTGCTATGAACGGTGAAGTTCCAAATGATTGGAGAAAGGCGATTATCGTTCCACTCTACAAAGGAAAGGGTGATAAAGGTGGTTGTACTAATTATAGAGCGATTAGTCTACTTAACACCGTGGGCAAAATATTTACCAAGATACTTATTGGTAAGAACATAGGAATAACTAAAGGAAGGATGTGGAAAGTCCCATGTAGATTCATGACAGAGATATTATATGCGGATGAGATATTTAGCTCGAGACAGATCATAGAAAAAAGCTTAAAAGTGAACAAAAGTTTTCCATGCGTTTGTTGATCTGTAAAAAGTTTTCGATAAGTTGGATAGAACTAAACTTTGGAAAGTTCTGAAAGAGTATGGAGTAAGTGATTGGCTTCTAAAAGCAATAAAAGCAATATATAATGGTAGTAAATCCACTGTATGAGTAAATGGGCAACTGATCGATTGGTTTGATATTAAGCAAGGCGTAAGACAAGGCTGCGTTCTGTCCTCCTGAATGTTCAATATATACATGAACAAACTTCTCAGAATGACTCTCTTAGACGAAGAAGGTGTTGCTAAAGTCACTAATGAGTGAGGTATCAAAGAAATGTAAATGCCCTCTGAACCTAAATTAGTAAGATTTCACTAATTATTAGTGAAATTCTACTATAATTCAATTAGACAAAAGTGAGCCATTAAAGATGGATAGAAAATTACTAATTAGATTAGTTGAATTATGTAATAGGTAGATAGTGGAAAACTACTAATGGCTTAGTTGAAATGGATACATTTAGGGCTGTACGTATATATTAATCAAAGGAAGGTTAGAGATGAGGCAATCGCGGCAAATATAAAAGTTGGCTGAAATACCGCGATTGTGTAACAATTTCAAATTTATAGACATAAGAATCATTTACGCAAGCAATCTACGAGGGGCAAGTAAAAAGTAAGGTTCCCACATTTTTTTCAGGTGTAAGACATTTTTTATTGAAATTGCAAAT
>JAUMHM010114230.1:0-20943 GCA_032362435.1 Melikaiella ostensackeni | reverse complement strand
TCCATATTAAATTTCTCTTTTATAATATGATAATTGACTTATTGTGCATTGAAACCTTTTTTATTGCGCCAAATAAAAATATCAGCAGGTTAAAAATTGGGTTGTAGCGTAAAATATAAAGCTCAGGAATTAAAAGACCTTGGGGTCCTATTCTTTTCCTTTTTATGTAATAAGCAGCTGCGCACAATTTGGTTCCAATGGAAAAAAATTATAACCAGTTATACCAAAATTGCCCGAAAAACCAAAAATAACAAGTTTTTATTGATTTACCTCGAAATTATTGCCTTTATTGAAAAAGCAATCTGAAAAAAGTTTCAGATCTCTATGAAATCTATCTTTTTGTTGTATGCATTTTTTTATTGAAACAACCCATTTTGAGAAAAATAAAAAAAGTATTTAAAAAATATAAATTTTATTCCTTATTTTTCTTTGAATAAGTGCGCATTCTTTCTCTCAGGTACTGATGGGCTCCATGGAAAATATATGGTACCAGTTCTATTCCCTAAAAAGCCGGATTGGTTAGTTTTCGATTGTTATTCAAAATTTGACAGAAATTAATTGGAAAAAATTTAATTGTTTTATCACTGCATGAACAAAGTTTTTAAAGCTATCGAATTTATTCCTAGCAGACCCAGCGCAAGGAGATAGCTGCATTTAGAGTCCCATCCAACACCGATCTCAACCGCCCAACCACGTGAATATGATCTGGATTCACGTCAGTTTGAACTGCGATTTCGCCCTGAATGTGGGATGAATTTGCCTGAACTTTAGCGTAGGTCAAATGTAGCCATCTCACTGTTCACTCTTAACTGATTTACTCTCTTCAGTAATAGTTTTGACGCATCGTTCAACCGCGTGCGTATGCCAGGAGAACTTGTTCAAATCCACCGATGGAGTATCCTGTTGATCAATCAAAATTTGTAGCTCGTCTGCTGTTAAATAACCCAAAATTGGCGGCTCTGTAATTGCTCCTTTGTCCAAGTTCACAAGTTCCGTGTAAGTTGTGGCTTGAAAAATCAGTTTCGGGATGAAGAACTTTATGCGAATATTTTAGGCTTTACTTTTTTTGCCCTGCATCGCTTCCTTTGCTGATGAATGGCTATTGAAATTTCGAAGGTGTTATCTGCTTCTCTAACTTTTACTATGTTTTGTCGACCTCTCTGACGTACCTCCAACTTTTCATTAGTAACTATGAACAGAAGAATGTTCTCCGAGTGTGCAAAAAAGGCGTGATCAACTCAGAGGATGGATCATCAGTGTCAATGTATTTCCTCAAAAGTCTACTCACAGTATTAAGAGCTCTAAAGTGCACTATCACTCCAGAATTGTTATTGGCCAGATTATCTGGGCATATTCCTGTTATAACAGTTTGAGATAATCCAGTCTATTATTATAATAAAAAAAATAATTATTATTAAATATAGTCCTCAAAGCATAAAGGCACGGGTGGCAATTAAAATAGATACGCCCATAACTTAAAAAAAAAATCACACTATAAAATCAAGTGGAGCAGAATAATAACTCTGAAAATCATACGATCGATAATTGCGCGCGCCGACACGAAAATAAGTGGGAATAGCGTGGGTCTGATGGAGGTAGATGCCAGGTAGGATCCCCATTCATCAAAATCTGTCACTGCAGACAGATTTGTAAATAGGCGCACTCAAAATTGAGACGACACTCTACGACGAGTTTGTGTGAATTAATAGAATCACTTTAGATTCGACTTCTATTCAATAGATTTAATCGTGAGTTCCTTCTCAAGCGAATGGAAACAAAATATCAGTGAATTAAATTTTTTCTGGAGTGATCATGAACTCCATTTTATATGGAAACCTCATTGTGCTGGATTGAATTAGTATAGCTCCGAACTAAACTAAATTATACTTCAAAGTGTTTAAATCCAAGAAAGGAGAAAAATCTTTTTTATTTTCAGGAATAAATAATTACCAAACTCGCAAAGGCTTTGTACCTTAATATCGAGTACCTCGCTGTGCAGATATGGTAATTGAAAAGCTTTGAATCAAAAGTAGAAATTTTAATTCTAAGGACTTTGAACTCCATTTTGCTTTACTTAGAATCAATGTTGTTACTGATTATGATTGTTAATAATAAAATTGCTAGGATTAGTTCTTACGTCCTGCCAGTATTGGATCTAATTTGTATAGTTGGCTATAATTTTCTGAGCAGGACAGAGTGAATGCAAATTAAACCAAATTCTCGATGATAATCAATACCTTTGAGATATGTTTGAAATGCAACATTACTATGACTAAAAATTAGATTGATTTTTAGTAAAATTAAAATCATTTATTTAAAACAAGCCGTGTTGTTTAAATATTTGACTCTAATAATTATCAGTAGTATTCAGTTTGATCCCCGGTAAAGTCAGTAATTTTACAAGCTGTCCATATCTCGCGTAAATATTGGCGATCAGTACAAGATCTGCAGAATCAACACTCAGGTTAAGGTAAGCAATCTACCCCCGCATTCTTCTAAATAAATCTTTTTTGCAAACAGGTTGTAGTTCAACCTACTAATGTTAAACTTAAAGCATTTAGTCTCACAAGATGGAGACTTTCCCACATTAAATAATTAATCGTAGCACTCTAATTGTATTACGCTGTGCTACTAAACTCGATCTCTGTCTGCAGCATTTTCGTACCTATAGAAAATGTTTAAAAAAATTTGAATCTATTGTGAAAGTTCGATCGAGACAATTACATATAATAAATAAATAAATAAATAAAGAATTTGTGAAACAAATTTTTCTTAATTATATAGAAAGAATTCTAAATAATTCAATAAAAAATCAAGATAAAAAATACTTCAATACGAAATCCAGGAAATAGTAAAAAAAAAATTAAAATAATAGAATTGCTTTTTACATTATTTAGTAATGAATGCAGGGGACACCGCAGTGATTGAGAATAATTATCAATTCTCGAGAAAATTTAAATTGTATCTCTTACTTTGAAATTAGAAAAGTCTCTCGGCCAACTTCAAACGACAATAATTACTGATTTTATTATTATTTTTCTTACACTTGGTTTCTTCTTGTAAGATTATCTCTGTTGCAATTAGAAGTAATAAATATATATTATTTTATCCTGCACTACATTTTATTACATTATTATTTTGAGCAAGTGATTGATTGAGGATGTTCAGGGAAAAATTTCTTTAAACTTTTTTATTATAAAATGGTGGGAAAAATAATATAAAAAAGTAAGCAGTATGATAATAAGCATGCGTATCATAATGCATGTTTCAGTGTGTACGTGAGATTGTTTTTTCATTCAAAAAACTCAAGCTCACACTGGGAACCCAAAAACACAAGCGTGCTGTCGTCTACTACGACCGCAGCCTCTCAATACTACGCAGGCGCGCCGAACGATCGGGATCAAAGTGAGCATTGGTGTTTGACTTCTTCAGCAGTTCCATTTTTAATGGGAATTTCAATAAACGATGCCCCGAAAAAAATGGTACGTTTTGCAACTGCGCTTCACTTTCCCACACGTTATTTCCAAAATTCTGTCGCAAATTTAAAAGTCCTACTAAAAAAACCGGCATCGGATTCGATGCCGTATCCTATTAGGATTCGGCGTCGTATTCTAATAGGATCTGGCGTCGGAACCGTAATCAGAACCGTAGTCGGAACCAGCGCCGTATTCGGCGTCGAAAACGATGCCGGAACCGTTGTCGGAATTTGGGACCGAATCTGACACTGGATCCGGCGCCGAATCCTATTAGGATCCTAATAGAAATTTTTTTTTAACTTTCCAATAAGTCTCTCGCAAATTGGCATAATTATGTCATATTCAACACTTGCTAAATGGAAAAATGGTAAGGACAATAATTACTTATGAAGCAATAATTCGAATTAGTGTGTGATATGCATGTGACAACGTGTGCAAAATATTATTTTATTTTAATTTATTGAAACTGATATTTTGATTATCTAGATGAATAGAGTGCAACTGTAAATGTGGATAGTAATATTTATTCTCCAATAATTCATAAATGTATTCAAAGTTTTACATTCTTCTCTTTTAAATGGCAATTTCCTGCAATTAAAGCTAAAACACAAAAATTAAAATAATTTTGTTAAAATAAAGAACCTAAACCCGAGCTATTTTAATGCAGGTAGCATTTGATTTTCCCTTCGGAATTCGAATCGATACTCACAAAATATATTTATCAAAGACAACTGTTTAGCACAATAAGCATTTTCTATAATACAAATTTTTTTTTAGACGTGATGCGAACTTAACATTTCAAAATGAACACTGGTTTGGCGTGGCACACACAAAATTATTTTCGTTGACTGTGACATGAACATATATTTTGCTAATTGCATTTGTTAGTACTGCAGATTCCTTAAAGCTCATATCTTCGATTTTTTTTTTAAGATTTCATAATCATCGCTTAAAGCGTTTACTATACGAAGTTTTTGAACAATAGTATACTCCATTTGCGTATTCCTGTCAACAATGAAATAATTTAATTTCACGTACGAATTTTCACTTAGTTTAGCGTGAGTATTATCTGAGCGCTTGTTGATTTTTTCTAAAGACATAAATAGACAACAAGTTTTCACCATTTTTGCATAAGAAACGGTGCTCCTGGGCGAAAGGTTTAAATTCAATGTATGCATATTGGAAGGCGGCTCAAAATATCTGATTACAGAGAATTGAAGACTTTTCTGAACCCTTTTAGTGCCAATGTCAATACAGAATTGTTACACGTTAGCGGGGAGACTAGCACTTTTTTTTAACATTGTTATGCTGTTTTGCAGATTTTTTGACGACATACTTGGTGATGAATACCCGTAGCAGAATGAATTCCTCTTAATAATTTTCCATTTCCTGATTCAAAAGCGAAGCAATTATGAGCCCGCAATTGACCCTAATATTTTACACTTCTGGATAAATGCAAAAGTAAATGAACATTAAATGTAATAGCTTCTTTTGAATGAAGCTTTTCGATACCAGCTACAAATTCGTGGAGCAATCGATCGGAAAAATCTAGTCCATGACATCTTATCTCAGATTGCGATGAAATATGTAATGCTTCTACAAAGAGAGCCCGATGTATCGAAAATTCGCGAGGCAGTATATGGAGAAGAATGGGTTTGCTATAATATAGGGTGCAAATTTCACATTTCCGAGCTTTCCAAAATTATTTTTCGGAGAAAGAACAAGTTGATCTACCTACTTGATAAGGACATTTTATATTGCCTAAAAGCGTATCCATTTTAGGTATCAATCGGCGAGACATTAATCCTTCTTTTTCTTGCTTCCCAAACAACGATTTTCCGATCTGTTTCGCTACTCCGGTACAGGCCTACATTCTGCCTGGCACGCAACCAGGAACCAAATCGAATTTCACTAAATCTGTAAAACGCGATCGCGAATTTATGCCTAAGAGTGGATTCTTTGTTGTTGCTTTTTCAGCATGTTGAATGGTTTCTGCCAGGTTTCGGTCTTTCGGAATAGTATTCAATAAAAGATATTAAACACATCTACCCGAACGTGCTTCCGATGAATTTTGAACCCACTCTCCAGAATAAAGACACTGACCGCATCCATCGCGGCCATTGTACTGTACAAATCCTTGCACTGGTGCTCGTGTGACTGACTATGGGTCGACACAGCAAACCAGTGGATATATTTTGATACAACGACGGACACCATCAACATCGCATTCAATTCCTCCTGTTGACAGTAGACATATATTCTACAAACGGAGCGAGAAAAACCTTCATATCTGGTTTGTCTTTATCAGACCAGAGCCCTGCCAATACCAACTCTTTAGTTTTTACATTGTGAGGCAATTCATTTATCATCAAATGTATAGGCCAAATTGAAAAAGTTGAGCTATCAAACAATAGCGTTCCAGCAGTGTTGAACGTCATCGTTGCGTATTGATGTTTGTCTATTTTGCTTAGGAATTTCATGAAGTCACGATACAGCTTTCCATCGTAAATATCATCAATGAATCTTATGAACTTTATAAATGATTTATGATGCAGTCTATAAATAATTTATGATGCACTTTATAAATAATTTATGACACACTTCTATAAATAATTTATGATGCACTTTATAAAGTTTGTTAATTTATAAAAACAACTGTGTCAAAACTGAAATTTCAGCAAGTCTGGAGGATGTTGAAGAAAAAAATAAAGTAAAAAGACTCCAATTTCCTAATAAGCGGAATAGAAGTTTCTTCTCTGACACAGAAACACAAGAGACCACTTGTTCAGTACCAAAGAAAGCAAGTCGTATTATTGTTTATATTTTGAAGCTACGCTTGTAGAATGCAACATTATGCAGAAATACTGAAACGTGAGAGATACATGTGTTATCTGAAATTTTTTTAGAAAGGAAACGTCAAGGAACAACTTTTTCAAGACAAGGATAGCGATGTCTCAGATAAAGAAGAATTTTTACTGAAAGACAGAAGCACCCTCTACTCATAAGACTCAAACTTATATGAAGAAGAAAAGCAACAGACACAGTTCGACCAATCTGAACAAGACGTACAACATTCAGGGCGGCGAGAAAATGTTGAAATCGAATCATTTGAGCCGAGCAAACAAAACACATTTAGTTTGGCATCCGAAAGAAGAAGAATTTCCCATGGACTGGAAAGGTATGGAACATTTTTTGTGCATGTCGATTTTTGCAATAAGCAAGTACAAAGCAGAATTGTTACAACCCAATAATTATTCTGAGTGTTAATTGTCAATTCACGTGAATTCTGATTCTGAAGTATTTCTGAATAAAATCTTGGATCGCGGAAGAAAACACAAACTGCCAGAATCTGAGGTTCTGTTTCGTTTTACTTTTGTGGGGACGTATTACTTCACCCTCATCGTGGAGTGCTATTTCCGGTTATCAGTGGGTAACACATGCAATTTAAATTCTAAGACACATTCAATTTAAATTCTAAAGGTACACTTCAGACATTAAATAAATTGGCCAAACTATTCACATATCTTTGTAAACAAAATTTAATATTCTTGCAACCCCCCCTGTTAATTTTGAATTTAGTGAAGGATCCGCTGTGAGTTATCACTGCCGGAAGCACGAGAAAAAGAGAAGTCCTGGGGTTGGCTCTTGTCACTGGTCCTGCTAAAGGCTATTGTATATAGTCTAAGAAACAAAAGAAAGAGAGAGGTCCTGAGATTGGCCCCTGTCGTTTCTCTTGCTAATAATTTTCTTTTCATTCGTGACGACACTCCTGACGTTGCTACGTTGCCGGTAGTCAAATTTTTTTTCACCGATTAGTGTAAAGCGGTTTATCGGAGAATTTTCCCTCAATGGTCTGAAAATAATTCACCTCACTTTGTTGGCCAAGATTTACTTTAACGTCTCGCGTCGATTTCGCAGTGCCACAATTGAGGGAACAAACACGTTTCACACATCAGCCCGATATTTGTAATTACACCATTGGGGACTTACAAATTCAAATGAAGGGAGCAAACCGTAAGGGTTGAGAGGAAAGATCGACGTTACCAACCCGACGCATTCCTAGTGCGCCTTGTTTGTGTAGTCACGCCGGTCTCCCGCCATTTAATGATGTGTGTACGCGGATATTTAGTAAATCGCATTTGTTCACTGGACCCATATGTGTACTTGCATGTTATACGTTTGCTTCTCCCGTGATTCCCTCTATCTCTCATTCTCCCACAATCGTAGTAACATCTCTCATTCTTGTTTCCTTTTTATATTAGGATTCCTGTCCTTTCGCAAATTTTACAATATATTTGTGCATAAAATATGTTCTAGGTGAATCTTACTTGTACAACAAAAATTCTGTACGCTGATGGATTTTCCCTACGCTTGCTTATTTGAACCCTTATTGTTTTAGTTCAAATTTTGAATTTAATTAAAATTCAATGTCAGTGACTCGCTTCAGTTCTGTAATTTATTCTTGTGAGATCTATACTTTTATTAAGAATTCACAAATGGCTCCCTCAAATAGGAATCGCAATTAGAGATTTTAGAGTCTTAGCACGAATGGAGCATATAACAGAAATGAAAAAAAATGTTCAAGTTGTAATTTTTTTAAAAGTTGCAAAAATAATGATTTAAACTTCATTAATTGAACGTTTTTTATTGTTTAAAGTTGTGCATGTTGAATATAAAATTTGTTTACTTTGAATGAAAGAAATATTCCGTTACTTTTTATTATGGAAAAACAATTTTTCGGATGCCAAACCACTACTTTTTTGCTCGACTGAAATGATTTGATTAACTTTAGGAAAAACACGCCGCCATAATGACTATTTACACTATCCACATGTGGATCTAAAAATTTAATTTAATATTTATAACAGTAA
Organism: Melikaiella ostensackeni; assembly: GCA_032362435.1. Lineage (NCBI taxonomy): Eukaryota > Metazoa > Arthropoda > Insecta > Hymenoptera > Cynipidae > Melikaiella > Melikaiella ostensackeni. The sequence continues at coordinate 12,596 of JAUMHM010114230.1, read as the reverse complement.
GCATTCAATCGAGTATTATTAATTAAAAATTTTTTTTCCTTCGTGTACAGCCGAAAAAATCTCGGAGACGGAATTTAGTCTTTTGGATCCACAGATACCGTTGCAATAAGCCCGGAAGATGGAGTCAGACAAAATGGACTCTTCACAATGTTAAGAGGAGATTTTGAAAAAGCTTTTGAACATATAGCAAGTGTAGAAGAACCACTAACAATTTGATCGTCACCAAAAAAGATTCTGACACCATCACCAGAAAAGACAACAAATACAACTAACACATCACTATCAGAAAATGCATCAACACTAGAATGACCAAATGGGTCATTTTGAACCTATTTGCTTCTTCTTGTTGTTGCTATTCCTGAACTAGTGGACACAGACCAAATTGTTTTCGTGAATTTTAGTCATTTCTTGGGAGAAATATACCGCTCTGGTTTTATCTGATAGTGGCAAATATTATTGCCAAAATATATCATGTGTACTAGGAACGACCACATGAGTTTGGCCTATACATGTTTTTTGACCTTCGCGCAAAATAAATCACATATAAATTCAAATATTCACCGGATACCACGTGCTGCAGTCTTCATACAAATTTACATAGAAGGTAGTCTATGACTATCCTGCTCTTAGTTTGTCTGAGAATCATTGAATAAGTAATTAGTTTGAGTTTCGGGAACTCATGTACCTCCCTACACTTTTCCTGTTCCGCTCAATTAGAGTTGCGAATTAAGAAGTTTAGTGAATGAATTAAGCACTTCCGTCGAATACGAAGAACACTCGCCTCAAGTGGTTGTAGAACTCCGAGCTGCAAGGAATAACCGTGCAACTCAAGAGACAGCGGTCGGTTATCGGGCCGCGTCGTAACTGTATGATTGGCCTCGCCGCGTTCAGACAGTGCTTGTAACGGTGGAGCCTAATCTTTAAAGTGCTTTCGACCTATTATTTCTGGAGCTGAGTCCGATGTACCTGATTACGACTCAGAGAAATAGGAAGATTTTATTATTGAGCGAAGTGGGAGTTCTGATTCGAGCGATTCGACTTCTGATGCCTCAGATGAAGATAATGAGAGTCACGAAGAATTAGATGTACCACTCGCAGCCCGTAAATATTCCATTTGCCTATGTGATGCATAGTCCATTATTACTGTCTTTGTATACCAATTTTTTGTTGTTTCATACCAATCACGCTGCTAGAGGACAAGGTGGGCAGACAGAATAACGTGCAGGAATACGCTCCCGAGCTTGACGCGGCCGAGGTGGTGAAGTACCCCGCATTGTCGGCGCCTTAGAAAGTAGAACAATGCGCTTTCTCTCTGTTATAATTCCATTCATTTCGTATTTGTAAATGATTTATTTCGTATTTGTAAGAGATTATTTCGTATTTGAAAGTGACTTATTTCGCATTTGTTAGCTCCTTGCCGTGATATACGGAACCATCTCAACCTGCATCCAGACATGGTTGTTGAAGTGGAGAGCCCAAACAGGAGAAAGTAGACTCGCCTTTCCTCAGAAAACTTTCTAGGTAGGCTCAGAGGATAAAATATCTTAAGAGAGACTCCGCAGCCGATTGAGTACGTGAAGCTTGACGTAGAGCAGGACTCTACCCTCTCTACGTGGAGCCTGCTTATCAATGAACCTATACTGAGGCCGCTGAGGAAGTGCACCGAGGTTCAGGCTCGAAATCAACTTGGAGATGATACCTGATGCGTGCTATTGAAGGATCTTGATGCCCTTATTGCTATTTTCTATGCAGGAGGTGCATTTGCTCCAGGTAAACATGCCGCCGAGATCATTGGGACAAGAATTGGGGACCTCCCATCTTCACTCAAACGATGACAAACAATAGATTCGATGAAAATTCAAAATACATGAGGTGTGACATTTGTGCCACAAGCGCTCAAAGAAAAATTACTAAGATATTTTGTTTGGCTTGGAAGATTTGGAATACATTCATAGAAAACTCTGGTGCATGCTTTGAGCCCTCTGAGCATATGACCGTAGAGGAACAGCTGTATCACTCCAAATACCGTTGTCCATTTCTTCAGCTCATGCCTACTAAACCAGACAAATTTGGCATCAAATACTGGCACCTGCATGATGCCAAGTACTGCTACATCTTGAATGCGTTTCCTTACCTTGTAAAATATGAAAATCGCCCCACAGAACTCACACTTGGGGAGCACATGGTTTTACAGGTGGCTGAGCCATTTCTAAATGCTGGACGGAACATAACTACTGACAATTTCTTCACGTCTATCGAACTTGCTGAAAAGCCAAAACGTAAAAGCACAAGTTTATGAGGAACATTAGAGAGAAACAAGAGGGAAGTTTTAATGTCTATTAGAAGTACCGGTGATCCTCTTCACACAACTTCTTGTTAAAATCAGGAGACGTACTCCTGACAGCTCATCAAGGCAAGGTCAAGGAAAACATCTTGATCCTAAGCTCTATGTACAAAAGTTGTCTTATTTTCCAACAGAATGAGAAAAGACTCCCAGAAACTGTGCGGTTTTACAACAAGACAAAAATTGGTGTAGACATCATAGACCACATGGCTCGACTCTTCAGTGTCAGAGCAACAACCCGGCGTTGGCCGATTCACGTGTTTTATAATATCCTTGACCTTGCTATGATCAATGCCTTTACTATCTTTAAGATGGTGACAGGGAAGAATTTGTCTGGCAGATCCTCCATCCTCGCTGTTGTTGATGAGCTGGCGAAACGACTGAAGATGGAAGGGCAGGCAGACCAAACATTTTTTTCATTAGTTTTATTGTTTATCTGTACTATTCGTTCAGAGTATGACTAATTTACAGTTACAGAAGTCAAATACTTCATGCGCAGCATGTCCTCTGAATCGGAAGATCCACTAAACTGAGGTGAGTGGATCCTCCACTACTTTACTGTGATATGTCTTTTATACTCACCTGGGTTTTGTTATTGTATACTTATCTGCGTTTCATAACCGAACACTTTTTTTTTCATTTCATTAACCTCTGTCCTGTCAGAACACTACTTTGTGATTTTGTTTTATTTATAACGAATAAATTTATTTATAAAATTTTGACAGTATACCACACTTTTTTATAAACTATGACATTTTCACTTTTTCACATCAAGAAAACATGAATTCACATCAGTAGAAATCATGCTCCTAAAAAACGATCCCAGATTTGTATGTGTTATGGCAGAAATATTGTGGGGCAGGGCCACTTTACGCCAAAAATGAATTCGAATACCTGGAAACCACAGTTCTGAACAAAATTTCGATAGCGAGGTTAATGACGAAAATCAAGATGCGGATGATGGCTTGGATCACTCAGCTTCGCAAAAATACCAAGTTCTTAAAAGTTCTTAAAAGTCTCCAGTCACAAACGGGGCGTCACGGTAAGCTTTACCTAGTTTCAACTTTTAAAAGATTTTGCACTCAAATTTTGTTCACGGAATATTTCGTACCGAGTCCCTTTGGAAACATTTTTATCGAGGAATTTTTTACGCTGATAAAATTCATGTTCATTAGATTTTATTCTTCATAAAAAGTAGGAAATTCTCATAATAGAATTCTATGAAATGGAAAACATGCGCTTTATAAAAGGTCGTGTGTAACTCGATATTTATTTACAGAATAATACTTTTCGATGATCATGCAGTATCTTGAACATTACATTTGAGACATATGAGAGACATATGAGACTTTGGCAACATGTATACAGAAAAATGTGCTCAACATTAAAATTAATTTACTCAATACACAAAGACATGAGTAAAAGAAAGTATTTTTTTCGTTAATATTTCTTTATTTTCAAATTATTTCTGTAACTTGATCATTGTAATGCGTTTACATTTATTTCAGGCGCAGTTCGATATAAGCGTCACGTCCCGCGACTATCAATAAACCAGTAATTGCCACGTGTAAGATAGATCAGGTCTTTAACCTGTCACGCGCCGACCAGTTTTACCAAATTTTAATACTAGTACAAATGCACCGAGCCTATGCTTGAAGGTTAATTAGACTCTTCATATGCCAAGTGCTCCATTACCAATTAGAAAGGCGTTAGTCATAATAATTAGCTAGAAACAGGTGGGAGATGAACTTGAAAGCGCAATAAATTGAAAATGGAACTCAGGATTTGCGACGCGGTTTCTAAAACCCACGTCATAATGCGGACATACTACTGCTATATAAACTACGACCCACTGATGGACCAAGTAGTTCAGTGTTTTCTTCAGTTCAATGTTTTCTGCAGCACAGTGTTTTCTTCAATTCGGCTTAGTATCAACCCTCCATTCGGAAGACATCTTGACTTACTACAAATTTCAACGAATACCCAGTTCATAAAGTCTCAGCTTGGTCCCTAAGTGAATTTTGGTCTTATTTGGAACCCAAGTCAACATCCTGACTTCTCGCTTATTCTAAAAGAACATTTCAATTCTAACTCAGATGAGTCTCAAATTTCCTATATTTTGATCTGTTGTAAGTTTCTGACTTTTTCCTCATCCCTTAGCTAGATTCTTCCCAACTTAAATGAAACAAGGACCATTCAGAATAAAAGGGGAGATGTGATGTTGGACGTAACACAAGATTAAAAAAAAAATCAGAGCGACAACCCAAGTCCTGTGAAAAGAGCAATACAAATGAGAAAAATTTGGCAACACGTATGATAAATTATACAATGTTAAAGAAAAGAAAGGAAACGAACACCATAAGACATTTTGCAAAAATGATTATAAAACTTTGCAAATATTCATATAAGATTCGAAAATAAATATAACTATCCACATTCACAGTAGCACTTCATTCATCTAGATTTTCAAAGTGTAAGCTTCTACAAATTATTATACGATTATATTTTGTACACGTTGTGACATACATATCACGCACAAATTTGAATCATTGCTTCATGAGTAATTATTGTACATGCCATTTTTTCATTTGGCAAGTGTTGAATATGCCATAATTATGACAACTTACCAAATATTTATAAATAAATTTCAAAAGTTTTCCTATCAGGATTCTATTAGGCTCCGGAGCCGACTGCGGGCCCAAATTCCCGCAATGGTTTTGGCATCATTTCCGATGCAGGATCCGGCGCAGGTTCCGACTACGGTTCCGACGCCAGAACCTATTGGGATACGACGCCAGATCCTTATAGGATGCGACATCGGATCTGACACCGATTTTTTTCAGTATTGAGGGCACCTTGCAAAGTTTGCGTTCAACTCAGGTTCTTTTTCAGTTTTCGAAAGAAACAGAAAATGAATTTCGAAACCTTCCTTAAGTCCCAAATAACATAACGTCGAACACGGGTGTCCCATCACCTGTGTGTCAGCCGCTGACGGCTGATCGAATTTTTTTTTTTTTATTCAAATAAACAATGTTGTGCGGTCCATCGTTTAGAAATGACAGAGCAACAAAGTTCTTTGTAGGTGTTCCGCTGCGCGAAGTTTGTGTGTCGCATTGGCTGGGACGTCGACGACCGTACTGACTCGGACCGGCAGCCTCCCATCTTGTTACCACGAAACTCAGACTACCAGCTGTTCCTAAGTGCAACTTGCATTCAAGAAAATCAAAAAAGCCAAATAAAAGTTTCGGAACTCACAATTATTTTTCAATAAGCTACATTGGAAATCAATTGTTATTAATTTTAACACTTGAAAAGTAAACATCACATGAACATAAAGACATCGAAACTTTTTTGCACTTTTTGGGTATAAATTATTCTTGCTCGGTAAGGGAGAAGTTTGCATGTACTTGTCAAAGCATTTTCATTTGTTTAAATAATTAGAATTCCTAAACTTGCGCTCTTGCATTGGAGAGGTGAACGAAATTCAACTTCTTCCTAACCTTTTTCAAAATTAACTTGCAAAATAGAAGATTAAAAAGATTCTGATAGTTTCGGAAAGGGATCATTATGTGCGTTTTACCTCAGGGATGAAATGCATGACTGCGAACGCCAACTCAGAAGACGTTAACCAAAATGGCTAAGATTTTGAATAATTAAAAATAATCACACCAGCCACCTTCCTAAGATACCAGTAGATATCCAAAACCACACAGTAGTAATCAACAATTCCAAGAAACTACGCCCACCACATTTAGCAAACCCCATCTCAGCTGGCTCCAACTAAAATAGCCAAACACTTCATTCATTGAAAATAATCACATCAGCCACCTTTTCAAAACCCTAGTAGATATCCCTAACTCCACAGTAATAACCAACAATTTGAAAAAACCAGCCCTACCACATTTAGCGAACAACATCTAAGCTGACTTTGAATAAAATAGCTAAAAAATTTATTAATTGAAAATAATCACACCGGTCACCTTCCCAAGACTCAAGTTAGTATTTCCAACCCCAAACTAATTACCAACAATTCCAAAAAACCACCCTTACCACATTGAAAGAACTCCATTTCAGCTGACTTTAACTAAAATAGTAAAAAAAAATTAATAATTAAAAATAATCGTACTAGCCAACCTTTCCAAAAATCTAGTATATATACCTGACCATGTAGAATTGATTATCAATTCCAAAAAAATCATCTCTACCATGTTCAATAAACCCTAACTCAGCTGACTTTAATTAAAATAACAAAAAAATGTATCAACTGAAAATGATCACATCGACCACCTTCCAATGACTCTAATAGATGTCGCTATCTTAAAAGTAACAATCAACAATTCCGAAAAATCACCCCTAGCACATTAAGCTGTCACGTCCCGTGACGTATTTATGTATATATATATAAAGAAAAATTGATCAAACAACCACCGCAGGGTCCTCCTGGGAGCGACTGCCATCTATGAAAATGACACTGGCTCCCAGCAGAACCGCAGTAAATCACACCCATGGCCGCGCCTCACAACCGTGAGATGGGTAACTACATGGTACGGTGGAATTTAGGACCGAAGGACCGACGAAACCCTTGTGACTGTTAAAAACACGGAGCAATCAAAGAATGACAGCTCTTTGCATCCATCTCGCAAGTGCCTTGGCATTTTTCTGGTACGCGGGTATGGTTTCTAGGTTACGAACTAGTGATGGTTTCGCAGCTCCGAGAGCACCGATGAGAAGGACAATCATTTAGGCCGAATATTCTTTGTACACTCCCCGCAGCTCCCGTATAAGGTCTTGATACCTCTTCCCCTTTCCTTTTCCTAGACTGTGACGTTAGCGTCGGCCGGAGCCGAGAATTCGATCGCAAACGTCGTTCGTTTCTCCTTGTCAAGGGGTACAATGTCAAGCCCCGAGTGTACAACTTCTAACCTGAAGTCGAAGTTATAGTAAATTTTTCACAACTCGTTCTCGACAATTGACTCTATCTCCCTGGCAGCGTTTGGCAGGGCGGACTCGCGGTTAACACCATAAGAGCGACAAAGATGATAATAAAGTACTCTCAGAGCCGCATTGTGCCTGTGTAGATACGTCCATCCCACGTGAGTGGGACACCCGGATAGTATGTGCCAAGTGCAACTTGCATTCAAGAATATCAGGAACGCCAAATAAAAGTTTCAGAACTCACAATTATTTTTGCACTAGCTACATTTAAATTCAATTGTTATTATTATATATTTTATCGCCTATCGAAATCCCGTTGCAGATAATGTTAACAAATTATTTGAAGATTGATTTCATTTTGGAAATTACCCTTATATGTTTTATTATTAATTCAAGTGCCGTTTCAAACATGAACATCTGTGCTACTATAAAAACAATGGTTGCCAACCCTCAGCCTGCTGCAACCCTTCGGCAGACTGCTTGAAATAGTGTAATTTTTATTAACAATTTACTCTTACATGTTTTTCAAATATTTTTTGAAAACACGAAGCTCGAATTTCTCCCTACACGATGAAATGAGGTTGCCAAAGTAAAAGCTGCTGCCACTGTCGTGTGCTACAAAAAATTTACAGCTCTGAAGCAGAGATACTTTACGGAGTTTAACAACTTATGTCAAACATAAACGGTAATTTTAATTTTACAGTCGTAATGCAAATGACTGCTTAATATGTATACTCAACATTACGCAACGGTTACAGGTACCAAGAGTCGCATCGGTTCTCCATGACCGAAGGGCACCCTCCATGTCACAGGAACTTGTACATATAATGCACAATGTTATTTCGAATTAATTTGAGTTCTACAATGTAGAAAATCAAATAGAACACTTCTAAGTTGAAATAACTGAATAAACATAACTTACCACATAAAAAATATTTTTAAAAAACATGTGCTCCAAGAAACGTCTGTTGCAACAATTTCGAAGGAATCGACAGAAGAGGAATTGGCTGCGATACTTATGACTCATGGATACACTGGACCCGATGAAATATTCTCAGATAAAAATGAATCGGGATCGTCACCATGTCATTTATCTCAGCAAGTATTGCCATAGAGAAAAGAGTATAATACTCCGCCACAACCAAATAAAAAATAAAACAAATGTCTTTTTGCGACTGCGTAACAAAGAGAACTAATAGGCGACAGATTTATGTTTTATTTCCGCAATCAGAAGCCACCGTGCCAGCGATAAAGAAACTAGCTGAAACATTAAATGATACTCGGATAATCGCCAGACTCTGGAACAAGGAAACTGTAGCATATCACACGGTTTGCTTCACCACATATCAGGTACAAGCGAAGCGGCAATCCGAAAACAATTCTCGCGCCAATCAGTGGCATGACAAGAGAGAGTTGCATAAGACAGCATTTGACTCCCTTCCTGCGTTCATAACCGATCAAATAATTGAAAAGCAACAAGTCATGTTCCTCGTCGACTTATTGTCACGGTACAAGGCCATACTTATAGAATTTGGGGGAATCAATGCGTGTTTCGAAGACTTTGACAATTACCGTGCCGAGTATTTAGAAAGTAAAATTCAGAATTTTTTCGGCGACCGCATAATAATAGAGGCATCAAATGCGTCGCCTGGAAGAAAAATTGTCTATGCGATTGAGATCAACCTTTCTTGATCAGCAACTGAGACCACAAGTTTGAAAGCAAGCGAAACTTATAAATTTGAAAATGTAGCCTACGAAGTGCGAAAGTGAGTCATGTCAGTTCAGAATGAAAAGCTACCCGACGATCTTATCGCGGACGACGTGATCCGTGAAGAATGAGGAATTCCGGAAAAATTATTTGACTTCATGTGCAATCTTATCCAAGGACCAGATGTTCGTCGCAAGAATTGTAATAATGATGTCGTGAAAATCAGGTCTATTTGCAGTGACCTAATGTACGTGAGTTCAAAGGGTAGACTGAAACCATCGAAACATCTCATTCTTGGATTGGCCATGAAGTCAATTACGAGTTCTAGAAAAGCTCTTTGAATACTCAGTAGATATAGTCACACAATCGGATACAATTTGGCTGAGGAGTAAGAGACCGAAATAACATACACAACACAAATAAACAATCACATTATACCAGCCGGAATTTATGTACACGGGCGGAGCACTCACGTCGCGTTTGACAATTTTGTTCGTTTCGTGGATACAAGCTCAGGAAAAGATGCTTTGCACGACACTGTCGGTATAATTAATCAATTCAGTGAAGATGAAAGTAGGGACTCTGGTAATATTGAAAGTATGGATTCTTCGATCTCTCATTTAGATAAGGACAGTAACGACTTTCGTCCACCATCTCGCAAAAGACGGCGTTTCGATGAAGTTTCACAAGATGTTCGGTCGTATTACAGGGAACCCGTTGCAAACATGCCCATGCTCTCAGTTAATTTGATTGTAAAGGCCATTGATGTGTTCAAGTACACCAAAGAAGTTGCTAAGAACAAAGATTTTTTGTGGCTCATGTCTTTGTCACAAATTGATTCGATCCCTATGTGGTTGGGCTACAATTGCAAAACCTCCCGCGATCACAGCAAAACCCAAACAGTAGAATATTCGTCTCCAATGAATGCGTCTCAACGTCATATTCCGTTGTTCATCATACCCTCGTCATTACAAGTGAAATTGCCAAAATATGCCGTCAGCAAGAAATCACAGATTTTCTCAAAGCATTCCTTCCAGTGATTTTGAACTCTGTCTAGATTCCATTTTTGATTTGTGCGATTTGTTCTTCGCTTTCAATCAGCACAATCATGCTAGATGGTTTGCACTGTTTTGGCAAATTGGTCAAGTTGAAAATTAAAAATTCCCCTCTCGTTTCGAAATTTCGTCAAGGAGCGTTCGGCATTAAGCGAACAAAGTCACATCTTACTAGGTTACCAGTGGACCTCACAATGGAACAGACCATCAACTCCGACGCTGAAAACACATTTCTGCAAGAGAAAGATGGGCTCTCAGTCACAGTATGAGAACCAAAATTGTGTCGGCAGTCAAAGGGGACACCGGTTCCACGCGAAGAGATGACGCTTCGCATTCTTGGCAGAATATTCGAATTGAGAAAGACCAAAGTATACGTATAAGTATTTCGATCCAAGTATACATGAAAACGACTCGTTTAATATCTCGACAGGCAAAGCATCGTCTCCAAACGTAGCTAATTTTTCTCAACGTGAAATCTTTTGACAATGATCAAAAACTGCGATTCATAACAGAATGTTCTGAAACCCCTGGAAGATTTGATAAACCCATCAAGCAAAACAAAATCTACGTTGGCCAAACAGTTGAAGTTGAGAATTGAAGTTGGCCATCCTGCATAAATTGACATCGAAATCATTGAGGGTTTCTACTTCTTGCATCTCATAGGACCTTCATTGCCCTAAATATTTGAGAAGATTGCTGAGACTATTTTGACAAAAATTTGTTCGACAAGTGCCCGTGAAGTGCATAGAATATTATATCGTTATCTGACGACTTCTATCGTTTGGTTCGATCGAAAATCGCGTTGTTTAACATAATGAGTGATTCAGCGTCGAAAAGGGGTTAAAAAAATCAGAATGGAAGCTAAGAGTAGGGGATTTGACGCGCAAATGACGTCAACGTTGAAGAAGTGTCACGATTGTACAAACGAGAGCATTATCGTAAAAGGCCCTATGAAAACCTAAGGAACTGGCATGGGCCAGTCAGTCACTACAGTTGTCTTTAGTTCGGTCTACCTAGTGTCGAGTTCAGTGTCCTAAAACCGGAGTTTCTCTAGGCCGTTTTTGTGTGTGTCCCTCATCGTGTCAGTGCTGTGCACCCTTAATCCAAATCTCGGATTCCATTCTTCGCAATCCTTTTTATCTGTAATTGTGTCATAGTATTGTGACATTAAGTCCAAGCTGGGACTTGGAATTCTAAAACATCTCTGGGAATAAAAACAATCTGGATACTCTGAATACTCTGTAATCTCTGGATCACAATTTCCCCACACGCACACACGGAAGATTGTTAGGATTGAACTCCCTTTCAACCTTGTCAAATCAACAACCTACACAATAAACCGGTAAATCCTAATTTAATAAGTTATAACTCATTTTCTCAAACTCCTTTGAGCCATAATACATTAGTTTCTCTATTTTAAGGTACTTACCAATGATTAGATGGACCTACTCGTCTTCCATCAGCTTCCTGTGCTATTTGCTAACGTAATTTCCTAATATTTAATAAGTTCTGATTATAATTGTCATAATAAATTCTTACATATTATTCATTGGGTACTTTTTCCTCTTCCCTGTGTACTGGCTTTGATTTTGTTTACATTATCATCCACCGGGCTCCAGTGATTAAGGCGACTGACTAGTAACGCTGCCGTCTTGCGTACGCATAATTTTACTCTTTTCTTTTTCCTTTACTTCTTTTTGAACAAATTTACTGTAAATTTGAATAAAAATGATACCAATATTTTCAAAATAACTAAAAAATTAAACAGATAATATTTATGAGAAAAAACCCTTTAAAAACTCCAAATCAAAACGATGTTCTGCCAATACAAGATGAGGGGGTATAGAAATGGAAAATTGGAAAGGGAAGATAGGTAGGAGGATCGAAATCCTCTTTTAAATGGCCCATTTGTATGAAAATTATAAAAATATCGTATAAAATATGTTGAAAATAATTTCAAAAATGAACAATTATCATTTATGAGAAAAAATCGCGTAAGACCAGAAGGTGTCTACCGGTACAAGATGGAGAGGGGGGTACAAGGGGCGAATGAAAAAGGGCGGGGATCAAGATGTAACCAATCGCGCTTCTGTAACAGTCAGGTCACTATACATATACATGTGTGCTCAAGAAGATTTACTAACCTCTATTTTAACAACAGAACCACCACTAACTATCACCTTCACACATCATTGACAAAGCATATGCACTTGCGCAAGAAGCATTCTTTGAATTGCTCCAAACTTCACGGAACTCCGTTCTCCGCGTGACATAATGCAGTGCTTTACAAAAACACTTAGTGTCTCCAAATTGTTTTCTAGGAATCTTTTGAATTGTGCATGTACTGTCGGCGGTTCAGCGTAGGTCATTCTAATTATGCGGATCGTTTCCAAGAATTATTGCGCGAGTCGAATCAGTGGATTTCGACATCCGATGTTACGCGTGCGCTTGAATAGCTGAAACAAAATTTCAGTGATTGTACTACATGGGCTGAAAAGTCTTCGGCCTGACACAGAGATGACGCCACAAACAAAAAATCTGTATGCTTGTCATA
>JAUMHM010114217.1:0-20946 GCA_032362435.1 Melikaiella ostensackeni | reverse complement strand
AAGGCAGTAACTTGGGCAACCTGGCACGGGCCGGAACTACCCAGACCTCCTGTCCGTCCGAAGTTCGGGATCGCGAAATCAAAAAAAGGATTTTCTCGGGAAGTTTAGTCCATAAGTCGCAACCACGTCCTATCCCGGTAAACGGAATATATTTTTCCGTCCCGGTGACGGGAGCAAGCCGCCGGAAACGATTTACTGAATCAGGAGTGCTTGATTTTTAACGATCCGGACGTTAACAATTTTAAAATCTTCATCCGACGGAAGCAGGTCCATAACGGGAGTGCTTGTTTCTGCTACGTCCTATCCGGCCTGTAAAAAAACGAAATTGAGATTAGTCTTGAAAAATTGCCCCTTTTCGAATCTCAAAACGAAAAGGAGCAATTTTCTTGGAAGACTATAATTCCCTTTAATGAGAAATAGATATATTTTCTATTTCTCATAAAAGCGAATTCGAAAGGTGACAGGTGTTCGCGCATGTTTGTGTGTGTCGCGAATGAAAAAGACCTGTGAAAGACTAGAGCTGATTACTAACAAATAATCAGCGCATCATCATAAATCTCGCCCGCTCACTCAGCGGTAGGATAAGGTTAACGGTAGAGAGGTATCGTCCAGTTTTCTCTTTTATTTCTCATATTTGTAACTCCTTGATGTGTGTGATGTTTTCTAAAATACATTGTTGCTTCTTTTTGTGAATTTAAAAGGAAATATCTTTTTGTTCCATTGGCTCGACCGTCCCCGTTCCCCCCTTTCCTTTTTACAGAGATTTCAGGGACAACGATTCTCAGTCCGAGAATAAGGGGATACGGCCCACAAAAAAATAAAAGGAAACATTCGTCTCTTCAGTTTCGTGAAGCCTCCCCCCCCCCCGCGTATTAATATTAAAATTAAAGAGGGAAATTCCCTTCTCTGATTACTAGACAGCACGATTCAATAATTTCTCTGTTATTTATTACTTGTACGTGACAGTATCATTATTCTGTTCACGGTGAAGTGGAGTCTATTTCAGTTATTATTTATTCATAAATATTTAAGATTTCGCTTGATTTTTGGGACGTTTATGTACATTTAACCTCCCTTTGTCGGATTACATCGCGTGCTTTACAAATTCTTTTGGTTTTGTTAAATTTTTTAATATTTCATATGGTAACTAAATCCATTAATAAAATCCATTTTGAATTAGTTATTCTTAAATAATATATACAATTGAATAATATTTGAGTAAAAATTAATCATTGCTATTCCGGCCAATTCCGACTGCGGATTGAGTTTTACGTTGGGAGACTGGAGTTTTCCGCGCAGAATCTGAAATTTACGGTCCAGGCGTAGTATTCATTCAACACGTAATTTTACTCCGTACATCGAGGGTCCCTTTATGTCCATCGCCTAGCGATGTAAAATTTAGAAGAATTTGTTTACAGTGTTGTTGTTTGTCAAATATTATAGAGTTGTCTCTAAAAACGAAAACAAATTGTAGCCATTTGTCGATTAGCAAACATTTTCCAGGTCTTTAAAATGTATAAAATTTAAACTTACAAACCTGAACAATTCTTCAGCTTAAATATTGAATACTGAACTACAAAATCGAGGCATTCAAAGCATCAGAGCTCTTATGAATTTGAAGTATTTAAAATTAAAATTGAAAATTTTGTAATTCATCAATTTATCAAACTTTCAATAATGTAAAAGTGAAAATTAGAAGCCGTTTATTTCTCAATTACCATTTACTTTGATCATTTATAACTCTGTGAGTATCAATTAAAAATTTTTCTCCTGTACAAGTTCGATAGGGTTTTTCATAACCTTTTTATTATTCATGAGCATTTTTTGAAAAAATTAACATTTGACCCTCTAAAATGTGGAGTAACAATAAATTATACTTTTTTCGAAGCCAGGGTTCTTTTTTATTTTTTTTTTGTATGAAAAGAAAGCTTAGATTTTTTCCTTCAAATACCTCCATGTTAAAACATGGACATATATTATTGAACAAATTTTTAAAACAATAATTTATAATTAATAATTTCGAATTGAAAACGTTCAAAATCAAATAGTTTTAGATTTGGCAAAGTTTTTAAAAATGACAATATTTCAAATGGAATGAAAAGGAATTAAACTTGTATCATTTCTAAATAAAAGCGTTCAAAATTGAAAAATTTAGAACTGAAGACTTTCGAATTTAAATGATTTTCAATTCGAAGCGATGTATGTTCGACAATTTGAAATTGGAAACTAAATTAAATGTTTTAAAGTCAAATCTTCTGAAATTCTAGAATTTTAAATTGTTATTAAATACAAAAATTTTAATCTAACATTAAAATTGATTAATCAAATTTTCCTGTTAAAAAAAATCAATTCAACGTTATTTTCGCCGTTCTAAATGGAAAAATGTTCAATTATAAACCTTTAAAATTTAATTATTCTTAAAAAAAACGTTAAAACTGAAGTAGTTTTAAATGCGAAACATTGAAAATGCAAAAATTTCTACTATGGAACGTTGAAAGTTAAACGAATCCGAACTTCATTTAAAACTGAAAAAATAATAATCACCGAGAATTGTGATGTTAACACTTTTCATACTCAAACCCTTTACAATTTCAGTTATGTGAAATAGGGTAAGGCTAATTTTTTCAGTTTTAATCTATTTGTGAGTAGAAATTTTTCGGAATATTAGAATTCATTCCTTGGCGAAAGAGTTTACTCTTATTATTTTATTTTCAAAATTTTGATAAAAAGTTGTGTTGAAAATGATGTTTCAAAAGACATTATTACTGCTTAGTTTTTAGAACGTGTATTACTATTTTTAGCTAAGTTAAACAGTACATTTATAGGCCGGCTTTCGTTCTCTTAAAAGTGGATAAATATTTCCAACCAAAAATTCTTCAACTAAGCTTTCTGTACTTTAGTTCAACACTAAAATATCTTAAAAAGTGCTATATTTACACTTTTCAGTAGCATAGAGATATAATAAATTTGAAAACAAGTTTTTCTGTTAATGTGGACATATTTGAGTTTTTTGTTAAAGCATAAATTAGTAAAATGAATAATCGCATTGAGATTTTAGAATTAATCTAGCTAGAGCATAATGTACAATAAAAAGAACAGTAAAATATTATTGCGTTGTGTCGTTGTTTTTTGGCAGATTTCTTTGGCGCAGCCAGTGCTGGCAGATCAATGTAAATTTTTCTCTTCTACGGGTAAACAATGGGTAATATCGAGTAGATCCTTTTTTTCAAAGCTATTAGGTATAGGAGCCCCGTAAATTGAAGGTAACATGTAGTCTTTCAAGAGAAGAGGATTTTCTACTCCGACATCTACATTAACCAAAAATAATTTCTACTGATATTGCTTAATTTATTTGAACAATGTGAAAGCAAACTCTACATAAATAATTTTTAAAAAAATTTATATGAATACCTGATGATATGTTTATCAGAATATTTTAATACAATCAATCGATACTTTTGATTTAAAAAACTCCATTAAAAGTAACTCGTTTCTTTAATTTTAGTGCAGTTTTCTCATAAATTATTTATCTCTTAACAATTAGCGCAATTCCTATTGTTACACTCGCAACTTTTGAAAATTTGGTCGCAACACCTGACGAAAGGCCACCCAACCTACTTTGAGACAGACAAGTGATAATTACTCATTCATAATCAGGCACACCAACTGCATTCACCCAATCGTGTGTCTACTCATGATAATTACTCTACTGACGATGAAGTAGAAAGTGCAAGCTAACGAGAAGTGAATTACCATGGGTAGACCAAGACTCATTTGATGCCGATAATTTAACGAAAGAAACATTGACCGATATAAGATAAGTAATATCGTACTGTTAATATGTATTATCAGAAATTAAGTATATCAAATACTGATAACTCTAAGACAAGTAATGGCAAATGCATATCTAATAAGCATACATGTATCTTCATTGTTTGCCAGGTAATACGATTCACATGGTCCTGTATGCAACGCAGTAAACAAGTGATGAATGGGTGTATAGTCAGACCTGCTGTAACTAAAAACGCCTGACTAGATACGATAATTGCAGTTCTAAGTTAGTATAGTCCTATGATGTATACATATGTGATATATATATACTCATACCCCGTTAGTGTGACCCCCTTCGTGTGCCGGCTTCTCGGTCGTTCACGCTTGAATGCTTCTTTCTCCCGCCCTGAGCGTCCCTTGACGGTCTATACTCAAGGTCGTCGCTCGATCTGTCAGCGGCGTATTAGAAGTTCTTCATATCGCGACTTTCTGCGCATATACTTTTGTACGTGCCGGGTTCAGAGATTATATAGGCAGTCCTGAGTGTTTACTGACTCGTCGCTCTTAATTCGGTTAAAACTAGATTCCAATAGCCCCCGTTACTGTGCCGACCAGACCCGAGGGCGGCACACTAACGGGATATGAGTGTATATCATGTATTAGTTCTAAGTTAGTATATAGAATCCCGATTTCCTGAAGGAGCAAGAGAGGAAACAAACAATCGCAGAAGGCGTTAGTAGAGGGGAATCATTCGTCACTCGCATATCTCATAGTTTGGTATTAATATAATTGAACGTGCTGATCTATGTGAACCATGAGCGTTCAATGTTGATACTGGAACCGCCAACGCCCTGTGCCTGACAATTTTCATAATATCGTCAAACGAGGCGATCGCAGAATCGGACGAGCCTTGCCCTGAAGGTGCCGATTTGTGTAAACCCTGGAATCGGATGTTTACGGGCGAGTCTCGGGAGCGGTTATTCTGGGTGTGCCGGGCGTGCTGAACGTGGTCACTTGTCTCAACTATATAAACCCCAGATTCACCCCTGGTGGGCGTCTTTTGTTCCAAGCAGTCACGCTGTCAACTTAATCTTCGAAGTACGAACCGCTTTGACTAAGTCGCATTTTTACATCATTGTGGAATATTCCTTTACGAAGAACCGCTCCGAACAAGTCGTGTACCTTTACCTCACCGTGAAATAGTTAACGGAGGATTGAGTCTTGAACAAAGACCCTCCGGCTGAGGCTTTCGGTCGTCGTACGTGTCCCTTTCCGGATGAAGTCCACTGGTTAAACGTTCGCGAAAAACCTCATTATTGAATTTGATTTCGATTAACTCGTATAATACAAATTCAATCAAATAAACACCCGGTAGAATTTCAACGCTGTTCTACAACGTATCGAGGATACAATCGACAAGCCTATCTCTCTTGCCCTTGCTGGAATAGAAAGGTAGACGTAAGATTTTAATGTATTATCAAACTGATTGTCTATTTTCTGTCTTTGATGAACATTGTAAAATCTGAACTACACCTCATTTGCTTCAAACACTATTCTAACGCAATCCGCATGGGATTGTTAGTGACAACGTACCCACATCAAATAATTAGTCAGGCCTTACCAACCTGACGTAATCAGCAACACTGATCTCTCTTATTCTTATAATTGCAAACCACCCTCGCCTTTTGTTCGGTACGTAACAGCTGATTTGGTGGCAGCGGTGGGAATGTCACTTTCGTTATAAATTCAGTGTTTGCTTTTATAAAAATTCAAAATTTGAATTCAGTGTAGTTATAAGATAGAAATTTTGTAAAAGCACTTCAGAGTATAAGTCCTTCTTAGATTCGTTGAACGGTCACCTTCGGGGCAAGGCTTAGTTCGAAGTGCTTGTTAGGCATTGGTATACTTCACGTTCTCGCAAGTCCTGCCATCGTTAATAAATCAACGAAATACCCTAAATTAACCTTGCATGTACTCTTTGTAGCAAGATTGTGCAAGTGAAGAATTTAAAACAACGAAAATTCAAATTGTTATTCGACACAACTCTTCATGAAAATTCCACAATGTAAAAGATTTATCAAATTCAAAATCCCAACCCTCTTCAATAAATTGAATAATTTTTCCAATCAAAAAATTGCCTTTTGTGATTTTCTAATTTGAATCTCAGTTATAACTGAATTCAACACTGAAACTCGCTAGAGAGCCTTTCATCCTTTTTATCCTTGAATCCTTCAAAAGCTAGAGTTTCACAAAAGAGATTTTTTCTGTAAAAAATTCTTTGGATTATTACAAAATTATTAGCTCTGATTTCAACTTTTAATCGTAAGTTTTTGCTTTTGTCAACTTTTCACACCATTAATGACCTGATCAGGCATCTAAAGCAGCGTTTTGCTCCCCGAAAAACATATTCACGGTACTTGCATGAAATCTGGACCATAAAAATGAATTGGCTTTTGAAGATAAATATGCAAATGTGGAGCAATTACTACCCCCTCTTAATGATTGTGCTCTCGAAACCTTCAAACGTGGCTTACCAGACACAACGACTTCAAAGTGAATTAAAATTTTTGATAATAATAATAATATAATAATAATAAAACGTCCTTATTCATCTGGAGCTCCTAATTTTTCGAACGGACACAACAACGGGCGAGGAGAAACACGAGCGTCAGACGGGCTTGCTGATTTGAAAAAAAAAAAAAAACGAAAAATCTTCCACACCAAGCTCAGTAGAGAATCCCCAGCCGTAAACTTCTTATGCCCTAACTTTTTGAAAACAAAAGCCGCATTTTTAGTGGACGCTGGAGCCGATATCAATATAATAAAATTAGATTCTTTGGACAAAGAGTTATCAATAACGGAAAGCGAATGTATTGAAATCACAGGAATAACGTCAATTAGAATTGCTACTATAGGTATTTTAAAACCAACTCTGGAAAATGCTATGGTAACTTTTCATGTAATTTCATCTGACTTTCCTATCAATACGGATGGAATCCTAGGAAGAGAGTATGTTTGTCAAGAAAGAGTTGAAATTTCATTTTGGCACAATAACATAGTAACTCATTCAGACCTCACAAAACCTATCCCTTTTATTGATAAAGAATCAAAAATCGCTCAAGAACAAATACATGACTACAAAGAAACAGGACGAAGAAAAATTCATATAAAAGCAAGAACTCGACAAGTGATTCCAGTGGGCGTTCTTAATATCGAAATAGTTGGTAAGGCCTGACAATTCATTTGTTTGTGGGTTCGTTGTCACAAGCAATCCTATGGGGATTGTGTTCAAATAGTGTTCGAAATGAAAAAAGGTGTAGTTAAGATAACAGATGTTTTATTGAGACAAAGAATAGATAATCAGTTAAATAACATATAAACTTACGTCCACTTTCCTATTCCAGAAAGGGCAAGAGAGATTGTCTTGTCGATTGGATCTCCGTATATTTTGTAGAGCAGCGACGAAACTTTACCGGATGTTTGTGTGAGTTACTTGGCAGTGACTCAAGTAGTAAAAAGGTGCACAAGCACTGTTCGCTAGTGATAAGAGCGGTACACGGTCCTAAGCAGCTACCGAATCTAGTCTTGAGTTCTTTTCACGGATGTTAACACTGTACCCGAATTAGACTCATACGACGACCGAAAGTCTCAGCCGAAGGGACTTTAGTACAATGCTCGATACTACGTTAACTATTTCGCGGTGATATAAAAGCACGCGACTTATTCAGAGCGTTTTTTCGGTTACAATGATGTAAAAGACGCCTCTCTTGTTCTTACAGGAATATGAATTTGCTATGCTAAACTTAACTATGGCCAACGTATTTAGTCAGACGCTCGTGGTTATAGTATGGCCTGACTATGTACGTGTCGTTTCACTTACGCATTATATGTTGTACATTATCAAATGACTGATATGTGGAACGTATTATCAGAATTATTACATTAGTTTAAACATATGTATGTACTTACATTCCTTGTGTTTAGATTTAACTTTGAAATTTTTATTGTTTGATGCGTTAGGTTTATAAGTACATTCACATGATAATAAATACAAGTATGATTATCTTATGTCCGTAGAATCCGTCATTGGCTTTTTTCATTTGCCAAGCTCCGCTAAGTCATCGGTACTCACCGAGTCTTTTGTCTACCCATGGTAACATACTTTAATTATCTTGTAGTTTCTATTTTATCGGCCGTAATACAATTACCATAGTAAGATTTTTACCTAGCGAAAAACTACTAATGCGCCTGCTTATAAGCGAGCAATTATCACTTATTTGTCTTAAAGTAGGTTGGGCAGCCTCTTGTTAGGCGAGGTAGCAAAAATGTTCAAAAGTTACGGATGTAACACTCTCACACACATAATACAGCATTACATTCACTCTACTGACGATGTCCCAATTCATGTCCGACCCTACCGATTTTCTCCTACTCAAAAGGAGGAAGCGAAAATTTTTATCGATTGAATGTTGACAGAGAGAGCAATTGGTCATTTAAGGGCCTTCGAAATCATGGGCAAATCCTAAATGTGAAGCTGAGTCCAAACGGAGAAGCTATTTTGTGTAGTTTTTTGCATACATAATCTAAAGAGTAACAATATTTGCAGAGCAGGCGGTTTTTTTCGAAAAAAATTCTATTCTATTTGTAATAATCGAATGAAAAATGCGCTTCAATTAGCGACACCACGACGACACTGGTCGCGACGGTATTGGGGTGTTCTACCATTTATCTTGAAGGGGACTAGGTAAAACAGTTTTGTTAGTTTCATCACTTCTTATGTATCTGACCGGTCGTGTCGAAGCCAGTGGAAAAAAGATGTGGGCGAACCTAAGGACAAACCGATAAACTACCATGTTTACGTACAATGGACTCCGATGGTACCGACGTCGTTC
Source organism: Melikaiella ostensackeni (assembly GCA_032362435.1). NCBI lineage: Eukaryota > Metazoa > Arthropoda > Insecta > Hymenoptera > Cynipidae > Melikaiella > Melikaiella ostensackeni. Next base: position 12,283 of record JAUMHM010114217.1, on the reverse strand, counting down.
AGATTTCCGTCGGACCGAATGAGAGAGAGCCCACTGCTGTCTACCCCTCTCACTCCTTGCGCTCCAAATTGCCAAGTCTGCAGCGAAGTGACACCCACAACTTGACTATAGGCATAGGGCTATAGGCAGAGGCTGATTCATTCATGAGAGATTTACGCCAAATCAATGGAACTGTACAATTTTCGGCAAACTAAGTAGTAAAGTAGTAGCTTGTAGTAAAAGACAATATACAAGCTCTCTATAAATAGGCATATTTGATTATGTTTCACATAAAATATACCTAAAAAAACGTCTTTAAGCCGAATACATTTCACATGAGGCTTGAAGTGTGAAGACATGTCGTGTTTATTCTATTTGAGAAATAAAATATTCCCACAAAGTTACGAGTATCTGAATTATTGACCGGGCTAAACCATGTTTGTAGGCAGGAGTATTTTTTCGTAATATGGAATTTTCCAATTTTTTATGAAAACAATTCGCGAAAAAGTTCCACAAAAAGTACCACTTGCTCGTTTATGCGATATCTTGCATCATTTACGGGAAAAGTTCAAAAATTATATTATCAGGAAAAAAAATTCTCCTGGCCTCAAAAATTGTTTAATCCAAATCCTTATACAGCAAGGACAAACTTTTCTTTTTCATTTTTTCTAATATTTTTAACAAGCTTCCACTTATATAAGGGTGCGGGCTAAATCATTTTGGAGATCGGGACAATAGCAAAATAAAGCATGCAAGATAGTACCAAAGAGTAGGAGGTATTCTCGTAGAAGTACAGGGCCGACTTTAGTGAAATGGCACCCATAGGCTATTATACTCCCCCCCCCCCCCTCTGCCCTTCACGGACCCATTAAAAAAACTGAAATTGTGTTGTTTATTCAAAGAAAATTAATATAGAAATTATTGAATTTATTGAATTCAATTACATTGGTTCTCGTTAATTTTCCCTGATTCGCCTTGCACTCATTTAACTGAAGTTAGCCAAAAGTCAGCCAAAAAATACGAATTTTCAACGAAGCAAGTGAACTTTTAACCAAACGATTGCATTTTTAACCAAAACAAATGAAATTTCTGGAAATTTTGGAATTCTCAAGTCGTAAAGACAAATTTCCTACCAAAGCTGTTGATATTTCAACCACAAAAGTGTTCAATTTTAAATCAAACACAATCAAATTCATCTAAAAAAGACGACATTTCAAGAAAACAGATGAACCCTCAACCAAAACCAAATAATTTACTGAAGAAAATGATGAATTTATAACGAAATAGATGGTTCTTCAACCAAAAAACATAAGTATTCCACCAAAAATGGAATATTCAAGTTTTCAGCTGAAGAAATTAATTTTCATCAAATTAAAACTACTTTTCCACCAACTTTTCTACCAAAAAAATTAATTCTCAACCAAAAATGTAATAGTTGATATTTCATCCAAAACATATGTTAATTAAGATTCGAAAACAGTTGAATTTATCCAAAAAAGACGAATTTTTAACAAAATAGTTGAACCCTCAATTAAAACAGATTGAAAATTTGAATATTTTGTAGAAAATTCGCATATTTTGGTAAAAAATTAATCTTCTTATTTGGAAATTCATCGTTTCGGTTGAAAATTCATCTACTTGGTTTAAAGTTCAACTACTTTTTAAAAACTTCCTCTTTTTGTTAAAAATTGATCATATGAGTATACTTGTATCATATATCATCAGTATCAGTATCATATAAGTATACTTGTTAAAAATTAACTTTTTTTGTTAAACATTCATCATATAAGTTGAAAATTCATCACTTTGGGTAAAAATTTTAATATTTTGTTGAAAACTTGGTTTTTCTAACTGAAAATTTAACTATTCCATTTTAGTTAAATATTTATCTTTTTTTCTTGAAAATTCATGTATTTTATTGAAAATTTGTTCATGAATTAATTTTTTATCGCAGGTGCCACTGTAATAATTTTGATTGATGCCAAGTGTATTTCGATTGTTTACTGAAAGCTAAAAAATTTGTATGGCTGGCCCTGTACAAGTATTCTAGTTTTGCACACTTTTATATTGAAATCTTTTTCTAATCTCTGTTATTTCCGCGAAAAATTTGAAAATTCGATTTCATGAAACAAATAGTTTAGTCCTCATGAAACTGATAGAGTGCCTTCCTTAGATAAGCAGGTTTTCAAAATTGATAGGAAATATAAAAAAGGCAAGGTGTTATAAGACATGGTATTTTCATGTTTTCGAAATTCGAGGCTAAACTATTTTTGAAAGCAGCAGAATTTTTTTTTCTCAAAATTGTAAAATTCTCAAATGATTTTATTATTCATTTCATTATTCAAATTGATTCATTGAAAATGTTGAAATCATGCAATTAGAAATGAATTATTATGCAGAATTGAGCACTGAGAATATGCAGATCATACGTTGAAATAATAAGAATTATAAGTCCAAAATATTTACATTAAAATATGTACATTCATTGTAGATTTTATTTCGAACTTCACGAAATTTGAAAAGAAAGACATTAAGCAAAGATTTGTTCCAATATGTAGGGTTGCCTATCAATACTATTGAGATTTCTTTTAATTGAACTATCAATGATTTACTCAATTTACGAAAGAATATCTATCTTTATTGAAAAATAACATACAAATTGAAGTAAGGGCCTACTGATTCACAGATTTATTGTGATATTCTTGGCTGGTCCAGATCCGTCTCTGCCCTCGCCACGTCCACGACTCCATCCTTTGCCAGCTTTACTCCTATACCAGCGGGCTCTACTGTGCCCGCCCGAGTATCCGCGGACCTTTTTGGAATTTTCTACAAAAAAATTAATTCAATTATTACAGTGCATTTTATGAATATGAACACTAAACGCTATTACATTTTTGGATCATTCTGCTTCAGACAAAATTGATACCTTCACATTTACTGTGAGTGAACAATTTTATATTTATGCTTCAATCTGATATAACACAAAATAATTGAAATTATACAATAAGAGGACAACTACCAGCCATTGTTACGGTCCCTATTCAAACGGTCTTCTAGTGACCGTCCCTGTCCTGCAGTAGGAGGTATCGGCACCTGAGGTGGGTGCTGATTTTCCGAACACAATTGCAATTTTAAATATGCGTACATTTCTGCGAATGTCTTCGCCATCTCCTCCTCCATTCCCCATTTGATATTCAATCCAAAAATTAGGCATATTATAGGCGAAAAAGTTTAGAATGAGTATCACGTTCTTTAAAAAACTGTCACTTTGAGAAGGAAGACACTTTGAAGACAAATAGATAAGCACAAAAGTAAAATGCAAAAAAAATTTCTTATGTTATATTTAATGAAAAATTAGGGACATTTTATGCGAAAAACTTTGGAATGAGTATTACGTTCCTCAGAAAACTGTCAATTTGAAACCAGAAAGTGAACAGAAAAAAGTTTGTAGACGATATTTAATCGAAAATGAAGAAATGGAATTTGAAATATTATGCGCGGAAACCGGTGGAATGCGTAATTATTCAAAGAGACTACTGTCACTCCGAAAACAGAAATTCTAGGAGAAGAAAAGCTTTCACGCGATATTTAATCGAAAAAGCAGAAATAAAATTGTGGATATTATTCGCGAAAAAAGTTTGAAATGCGTATAACGCCACTTAGAAAACTGTCGCTTCAAAAATAAGATGTTTCTTGTGCTGAAGAACAACATATGTTTTGGATTTTGGGAAAGTTTCAAGACCTTTACTGTGTACCTGATATATCACGAAAGAAAATGAAAAGTAAAAGCCTAATTTTGAAAGAAAAAGAGTATTCTAATGAAAACATAAAATGAATAGACGAAAAAGCAAAAGACATCGATTACGATGAAAAACATATTAAAGTTGAAGATGTTTCGATGTCGAACATGAAATTTCTTCATCGTTAATATCAGGGAAATGCTATTATTCAGCTTGTATGGAAAAATGAATTTTAAAAGTCCAAAGCATTCAAAACTCGTAAATTTCACTTTTTTGGAATTTTTTTGCTTCTTTTAATACCACGAAAAATAATTTTGTGTCAAAGAAATTTCAGTTCGACAATCTACACATTCAACTTTTGTTTGAAAAGTGGGCATGTAACTCAACCTAGAGAAAAATGCTTTGCAACATTTCCAAGAAATTATAATGTGATTAAACGTTTTTGTATTTCCCAATTTTACTTACTGCTAACGAGAAAATACTGCACGTACCAAAATTGATATAATTTTTTAAGCAATAGGAAATTTTTTTCAATCTTAAAAAAGTAGATCTTTCATTCCCCCCCCCCCCCCAAAAAAAGCAGAAGATATGAACCATTCTCTAAATTTCGTTCGTAGGTTTTTTGAATGCCAGTGCATGTTTTTTTCCCATTAGACGATTTCGAACTCGAAAAAAAGGTTTTTTCGCACCACAGGAGTAAATGCAACCCTCCCTTCCCAACTCTAACCCAAGACAAGGATACACCGGGCAAAAAATAAATATTCCTTCCAACAATTTCATTTTGGAATTGACACTTATTTTGTTTGTTTGTTTTATTATATATGTATACTTTATGATGTAACAGAAGTAGCATCCTCATGATAAATTTCATATTCATCTAAAAAGAGTCGTGTAAATATATTTATTCATGATTTATTGTGATGCGTCATGCATTTAATATGTTATCAATCATTGGTCAAAAACATCAACTCACTTTTGCAGATAAAATATTTATTTTTAAATAATGTTAGTTTAATCTAGATATTTTCTAGCTATTGTGTAGCTTTTCTTCGAAATTGTATTAAATTTCAAATAACGATATATTAACCGAAGTTAAAAAAATACAAATGAAGCAGGGTTCAACATTTTTGGCTTGTTAAACTAACAGAAAGTATTTAGGTACTACGATATACTAAGTAGTTCAAATTGGAAATTTTTACAGCAGTGAGAACTCAACTCTTGCTATACGTGTCCCATGTTCGTACTCTCGTTGACACAACGAGAATGATCTTTTTATGTTTTGAAATGAAAATTTATTGTTTTGAATGCTTGTACAATAGAATAGTTTCAAGGACATTTTTCGGCCATCTAATATTCACAGTAATATTTGTATTCCATTTGTCGCGCATTGGTTGCTGATTGTCCATAGTTATTCACCTCTTAATTTATTTTGAGAAAGGCTTCACAGAACTCCTTGGTACTATCTTGCATGCTTTATTTTTCTATTGCCCCGATCTCCAAAATGATTTAGCCCGCATCCTTATATAAGCAGAAGCTTGTTAAAAATTTTAGAAAAAATGAAGAAGGAGGACCTTTCTAGAAAATGCTCTTCTCATATTTTCGAAATACAAAGAAGAGAATAAAAAGGATTTTCTATGAAACCCTACCCTTTTTATTTTTCAGTATTCAAAAAAAAGTTTGTCCTTGCTGTATAAGGATTTGGACTAAACAATTTTTGAGGCCAGGAGAATTTTTTTTGCATGAAAATATAATTTTTTAACTTTTCCCATAAATGATGCAAGATGTCGCATATACGAGCAAGTGGTACTTTTTGTAGAACTCTTTCGCGAATTGTTTCCACGAAAAATAAGGAAATTTCATATTACGAAAAAACTCTCGTTGCTACAAACATGCTTCAGCCCGGTAAATAATTCAAATACCCATAACTTCGTGGGAATATTTTATTTCACAAATAGAATAAACAGGACTTGTCTTCTCACTTCCAGCCTCATGTGAAATGTATTGGACTTAAAGACATTTTTTTAGATACATTTTATGTGGAACATAATCAAATATGTCCAATTATGTAGAGCTTGTATACTGTCATTCACTACAAGCTACTACTTTACCACTAATTTTGCCGAAAATTGTAGTTACGTTGATTCGGTGTTTATCTTTCATGAATGAATCATCCTCTGCCTATAGCCCCATGCCTATAGCCAAGTCGTGGGTGTCGCTTCGCTGCAGACTTGGCTATTCGGAGTGCAAGGGGAAAGAGGGGTAGGGATCTCTCTCATTCAGTCCGACGAAAATCTGAACGACGTTGGTACCATCGGAGTCCATTATAAGTAAACATGGTAATTTATCGTTTTGTCCTTAGGTTCGACAACATCTTGTTCCCAATTGTTTCAACACGACCGGTCAGACACATGATCTGTTTTTACTTAGTCCCCTTTTAGATAAATAGTGAAACACCCCAATAAGGTCACGACCAGTGTTGAGTGGTGCCGCTAATTAAGGCGCATTTTTATTCGATTATTACATAAAAAATAGAATTCTTTCCGAAAAAAACCGCCTGATCCGCAAATCTTGTTGCTCTTCAGATTATGAATGCAAAAAACTAGACAGAATGGCTTCTCCGTTTGGACTCAGTTTTACATTTAGGATCTGCCCATGATTTCGAAGGCCCTTAAAATCGCCCTATAGCTCTTCTATGTTGAGAATTCCCAAAAAGATGGACCACACTGGAAAGAGAAAATACCGGGTGTTAATTGATTTTGAGTTGTTAAATGTAAAAATCATTGACGATGTTTATCCGCTTTCAAACATTACTGAAATATTAGATCATTTGGGAAAAGCCAAATATTTCACCGTACGAGTATATACCTAGCCAATGGATTTCATTAAAACGAGTTAAATTCTGTCGATAGACCAAAAATTGCATCATCATTTCTAAATGGACATTATAAGTATATTAGAATGCCTATGGGTTTGAAAAATTCACCTGCAATATTCCAGCGTTTAATGGACCAATTTTTTTTAGGACTACAGGGTACCGAATTATTAGTCTATCTCAATGACACAGTAATCTACGCAGAAAGTCTAGAGGAACATGGGAAAAACGTAAGACGCCTTCTCAACAGGTTGAAGGAAGTAAACCTCTAATTAAAGCAGAGAAAAAGCGAATTCCTTTTTAAAGAAATCGCTTATCTGAGTTATATCATTAATAGTGAAGGAGTGAAGCCAGAGTCTAAGAAAATCGAGGCTGTGCAAAAATTTCCTACACCTAAAAATCATAAAAATATAAAACAATTTCTAAGTCCAGCCAGATATCATAGGAGATTTATTCAAGATTTCGCGGCAAGAACTAAACCTTTAACGAACCTTTCGAAGGAAGGAGTTAATTTTATTTGGGGTCCCGCTGAAGAAGGAAGTTTCAAGAATTTGAGACAAGCGTTATGCGAGAGTCCTATTTTCCAGTACCCAGATTTTTAAGAACCCTTCACCATAACAACAAACGCTTCAGTATACGCAGTTGGTGCCGCGTTTAGTCAAGAAAAAGAAGGTATAGATCGTCTCATATCATATTTTTTGCATGTATTGAACAGAGCTGAATATACAAATACTGACGCACTCTCTAGGAATCCCATTTTAGAAAATTCTTCGGAAGAAGGTGAAAAAGAAAAGAAAGAAAGACCTGCTAGGTTACTACCAGTACAAATTCGCTAGTTTGGAAATACCCTTAGCAGCCTTCCCATCGCGTGAATCACCCAAAAGTGTTCCACCTGAGACCTCAGGACATTTTCAGGAATTATGCAAAGAAGAATCTGAAAAACAAGAACCAGAAAAAGAATCAGGACCCATCATAATTGTGAGCCCTCCGCCGAGTGATAGTGATGATAGTTCATAAAAAGAGGAAAAGGACGATGAACTACTTGAAAAAAGGAATGAATTTGACAACATAAGACTGACTAGAGAAGAATTAAAAGATTTATTCTCTATTAGTTCAACAAATTGTTGGAGGTCCACAAGGATTTGGTAGAAGAGGTGGAGACAGAAGAAAATACAAGACCCTTTTGGGTGATCACTGAAGTATCAGATGGAGGAACTGATTTAGACCTTCTTAAAGAAATTGAAAAACTTGAAACAGATAGTGAAACGGAATTCACTCAAAGAATAGATTCAGTAATAAAATGGGCCGAAAACAAAATAAAAGAACTCAAAACTAGAAGAGATAGAGAGGGCGAATCTAGTGAGGAAAGCAATGGCACGGACGCTCACACGCGTGATGACGCTCCCTCAGCACAAGAAGTAATGCCTGAAAGCACACAACGCAAGAGTGTAACTTTTGCACCTCAAACAGAGTCCCCTTCAATTCCCGATACCTTAGCGCCATTTCATTCATTAAGTTGTCAATTGCCACAAGCCTTATCGACACCATTCCATCAAGCAACTGAAATTATAGAGAATTCGGAAACCCCAGAGAAAACCATAAAATCAAACGAAAGTTATAAGCCTCGACGTGTGGAAGTAAGCCGAAACGAGGTTTCTACTACTGCGGCACCCGAACTTGCAGTAGAAATACCGCAGGCTGAACACACGCGTATACCAATCACTAGCTTGTAGTCTGCGTTGCCAGCAGTGTGTACTTAAACCCCTGAGAAAGATACGCTCCCTAGAATACATAGTTGCCGAGAAAATTCAACCCACGTAAGAGGAAATTATGTACATTTCCTTTCGGCAGATTGTGAGTTCAATAGCCCAATAGGACGATTACTCATAGATATAGGGGCTATTGACCCTCAGGAACTCAAGAAAAATCATCCTAAGTTGGGTGAATTCACGATAACCCCGCGGGGTCGTTATAAAATTTACTCGGTAATCGTGTAACACAAACATTTCGACAAATTACAGGAAGAAAATCTAAGAAATGGATGACACAATTTATATGTAGCATTGGGTCGAGAAAATATTAAATCCTTCCGAATTTCAATTCAGGGAGATATGACAGAAACGTTGCCAAAAGATAAATTGTTAGACTTCATGAAAGAAATATTTGACAACATCGATATCGAGATTATAATATTTTATGGAAGTGTGTGCGTACCTCCAGAAAAAGATCGTGAACAAATAATATTTGAAAATCATTAAAGTAAAATAGAAGGATATAAGGGAATCAACAAAACTTATAAACGAATACGTGAAAGATTCGTGTGGCCAGGAATAAAAGAGCAAGTCACAAAATTTGTAAGAAAATGTAGTACTTGCCAGGAACAAAAAATAATTCGAGCCAAAACCCACGGACCCATGATAATACCAGATACACTTATAGACACATTTGATAGAGTATCCCTTGACACTGTAGGACGACTACCTATCACTCCGGACGGGAATCGACATATTCTCACGATGTAGGACAATTTGTCAAAGTACTGCATTGCAGTGGCGAAACCCGCCGTAACATTAACAACAATGGCTCATGCCCTAGCCAAAAATCCAATTGCCCAATATAGTGCACCAAAAGCCATATTAAGCGATAGGTGAAGCGCTTCTATAAGTAACCTTTCGAGGAAACTGTCAAAAATATTCGGAATTAAACAAATTAGCACGTCAGGATATCGGCCTCAATTGAATGGATCTCTAGAACGAAGCCGTGCCGTATTGATTGACTATATTCGATCCTACGATGATTATTACGACGATTGGGATATATTATTATCTTCCGCTATGTTTTCTTACAACACATCAATTCACGACGCGAATAAATTCACACCTCTTAATTAATCTTTAAAAAAATGGCACGCACCCCTAGTTCGTTCCCTTCAGATGAAAAATTAGAAACTTACAGGATACATTCAAATCGAAGATACTCATGTAATCTGTTTGGATAACGAATCTAAAATGTTAATTAAACTATATAAGTGGGAAAATACTTGTGAATATTGCTATTTAAGGGGACACACAATGAAATCTTGTAGCAAATCCATAAAAAGAAATAGACGAATTCAAGACTGAGAAGGAGTCACAGAAAAAGAATTTTGAAGCTCTCTAAACAAGCCAACAAATGATATCTTAATATATTCAATCCCTTAAAATGTAAATTAAATATATCATAACTACATAATGTCTATTGTTATCAATAATATTAGTTCATCAAATGTATCTTACATAACTATGACATAAATAACCATGTAATATTATTGATAAATAAATAAAGGAATTTCCATGTAAAGAAAAAGGAAAGAAAAAGAAAGAGAATTTGCAGGTTGCCTCTTTCATTCCTCTCCCTGCAACGCTTTCTGCATATTATGGAGTGTCCAAAAAATTTAGGAATAATCATAGTTAGCTATTATTAACATAATTTTTTTTATACAAATGAAGATGCGTAATTCACTCATATGGACTACAATATGGAAGTAGATTCTACTTCTCTTAATCACCGTCGCCTTACGAAATCCAGGCATGCACGAAATCCAATCATTCAAAGAAAATGCAGGACTATTCTACGACAAATTGGAACCGTTTCGATTAAGTCAGACTTATTGGAGAATAGTTATATTCCTGAAGTTTGGAACTTCAGTCACCAGTTTCACCATGACAACTTGCTACGGAACCTCAATCAAACTTACAAGACCTGTTTCCAAGAAACAGCAATAAATAGTGGTGCCATCTGATACGATACTTTCTCGGGATCGGATCGTGTCGGTTTTGTCTCGGGTCAGGATCGGGTTTACGATACTCGGTATCAGTTTGGTTTCGGCTCGACTTGGTGTCGGAAAGACGATATATCGGCTCGGGTTTCGAATACTCCTTCGCCTGACAAGAAATTATGTCATTTTTCAAAAAATCAATAAATCCACTAATAAGGGCTTATATTATGTGACAAAACGTTTGGTTAAATCATTAACTCATTGAATTTAATTTTTTTTGTACCCTAAAGCCAAACCCACCAACAACTATTTTACATAATACGTACATAATACATACACACAATTTATAACACTGAGTATACATAGAACTGCGATTAATTTTTACAATAAAATCCTATGATATTCATAAATGGCCAAATCGGCACCGCAATCTATATTTGTATAGCTATAAGCATGCATGATTTTTAAGGAAAAAATTGTAAAACACAAGATTACAAATCTTCTCTATTTGATGACCACACCATTTTTAACTTAAAATATAATAAAGAATGTGAACTCATTTTATTCATTGCGACCCTAAAGCTCCCCAACACATTGTGTCAAGAAATTTACTTGTACAAAAAGAATATGTGCCTGGAAAGGTTCAATTATTTTTATCGTAATCACGGCACAGTTTCATTATAAATCCCAAAGATATTTTTTTGTCTGACATAAAATATTCTGGAAAAATTCTGTGCCTATGTCTCAGTAAATCTAGTAAAAAGGTCCGACTTTTCATTTGTGATTTCATACCTTTGTATATTTATTTTTATACAATCGGCAAGCTCCTACACGGAGAAACCCAAACATCAATGGTTGGTGTTTGCTGGAAAAAAAAATCGCGAAACACCACTGAACACTGCATATGCACGAATCATTGGTGTTCACGCAGTGGCCAGTGATGCCTTACGCAACAATAATCAAAACATGACTGAGTGGTGCGTGCGCATCACTGGCCATACTCTACGCATTACTGGTTCGTGCGTGCGCGCGGCGCTCATCGTTGTCCACACAATAACGAATCACGCCGACGCGCATGAAACTTTAGTACGAAAAACATATACAGCCGCTGCGCACACATAAGCGAGTGTGGCGCGCGCATCGATGCTCCAAAAACGGTTGAAACATCAAATGTGAAGTATGATTGAAGCATCAAATGTGTTCGCCGTGGAAGAAGCTATACGAAATTCAAGGTAAGTTTCGATTTGTTTCTTGTAAAAATCTTAATAAAGCTGTTTTACATTTCCGATTCGACCAGCCTAAATGAAAAAAAATTTCAGAATTTCAAAAAATTTGCAAAATTTTGATAAGTTTTTAAAATTTTGCGTTTTCGGGTTGAATTCAGGTTGTCGGGTTGATTGCGGGCCTGCGGGACAACCCGAGAAACCGACCGGAACCGTACAAAACCCGACCCGCATCAATTTTGCACACCCCAAGAATAAACCATTATTAGATCACGGATGTAAAATTTCTCATTATTTATACCTGACGCAACTTTTTATGCCCTAGCAAGTAAAAAGTAGAGGTTTAGTTTCGCTTGATAGGCATAAAAAAGGGCTGGAATCATGCAAGTGTTATAAAAAAACAATTGAAAGCAATTATGTAAAATACTTGTAGACAGCTATTAATAGTTTGAAACAGTTCTAAAAAATTGAATACTCGAGCGGAATGTCATACTGATCTTAAAATAGTTTTTTCTAATATTTGTGTTTAATTTTTCATATTTGTCATATCTTTCAGCTACTTTTATTTTGTTCCGCTTTCAAAACTGAATTTAACGATAAGTCAATTTAAAATATCGATCTCTACACGAATTTTTAAAGACCGCAACGCGCAACACTCATTAGTACGTGCGCAGCGGCTGTATATGTTTTTCGCACTAAAGTTTCATGCGCG
>JAUMHM010114200.1:0-20947 GCA_032362435.1 Melikaiella ostensackeni | reverse complement strand
GATCAGTAATATTTTGAAATCAGAGACAAATTTGAAAGAAATATTATTAATGTTCACTAAATTGAATAGAAGTTTAATATTTTCATAGATTTTTTTGATGTCAGGTACTATAAATATCGATTGGTCTGAAATTAACTATCTGAACGTTATAAATTGTGGCTGGGTACGGTAGTCGTATATGTATTTCCGAGCAAAGTCCGCAGTGTTATACGGCCGTGAAAGAATTTACGAGTGGATTCTATTTCTGTTATGGTTCGTGTATCGCTCGACTGGTGAACGGAATAGTTATCGATCTGTGATCGTGCATCCTTCACTCCAGCTAACTAAACTCTTCTTGAGGATCTTACTGTTGTCCTCCGATTATAGAGACGCAAGCGACAACTCCAATTATTCTTTTGCCCTTAGTAGAATAGAAAGGTCAGAACCCTGACGTAATCACCAATTCTGGTCTCTCTCATTCTCATATTTCTGAACTACCCTCGCTTTTTGCTCGAAACGTGACAGCTGATTTTGTTGCAGCGGTGGAATCAACACTTTTGTTGTGAATTTTAAGTGTTTTTAATGAAAATTTGAAATTGAAACTTAGTGTAGTTATGAGATGGAACTGCTGTAAAAAACTCGCGCCACTCAAGAGTATAAGTCCTTCTTAGAATTCGTTGAACGGACACCTTCGGGGTCAGGCAATGTTCGAAGTGCTTGTTAGGCGTTGGCATACTTTGCGTGCCTGCAAGCCCTGTCATCGTTAATGAATCTGCGAAATACTCTGAATTAACCTTGCATGTATTCTTTTTTAGCAAGACTGTGCAAGTGAAGGGTTTAAAACAACGACAACTTAAACTGTGATCCGACGCAACTCTTCATAAAAATTCCACCGGGTAAAAAATTCCTCATATTTAAAATTTCAACTCCTCTTCCCAAAATCATATCACTTCCCCAATCCAAAATTTACCTTCTGTGATTTTCTACCTTAAGTCTCAGTTTTTAACTGAATTTGACCCTGAAAATTCGCTGCAGAGTTTTAATCCTTCCGATCCTTTGAATCCTGGGAAAGCAAGTGTTTCACAAAAGAGATTTTCTCTGTTCAAACTTTTAGTTTGTCTCAATTCTCGTGATTATGAAGAGTTGAAAATTTTCAACTTTTGTTACATTTCAGTAAAAAATTTCAACTTTCAACACTTCTTTTATTATTATCCGCTCACAGCTGAACTTAATAACTTTGGAAAGTTTCAATTCTCATTACAATTCAATTTTTCATTTTCATCACATTCATTATGTTTTGCAGCATAGTTTTCATCCATTGGAGGACTGAATTTTAGTATCAGAGCCTTTCCATCATATTTAAAGTTCCAAACTATGAAAGCCTAAAAACCAAAGTTGTTGATGTTATGTTTTGATCCATCCTTAAACACTGAATTAATTCAAGTCCATAAACTATCGCCTTTTGTTAAAATAAATTATTCAAGAGTTTGAATTTACAAATCATCCAAAATAATAACTATTGGTTTTTTTTCATAAATTCCAATTTAAAATGAAAATGGTGAATTTAACGTACTTATTTCAGAATTTTTTTCAGATATAATCGGGAATGCTCGAAGGTCATATTTAAAACAATTAAATTTAATCATTCCCGAATTTTTCACATAATTTACCCGTATGCCTAAAAGACATCGTAAATATGCCTAATGCAAACACACCCCTCACGGGCGATTTCAATCGCACTCTTAGTGATACCATGATGACCTCAATAACAGAATCTTTTGTTGTGCAACAACGGCTGGTAAACATCCCTACGTCCGATGGTAAAAACATACTAGTTTGGAAATTTATTCAAGATATCAAATGATGCATCATCTGTACCAGTTTATTGTGAATTACAGTATCTCAAAGCCGTTCTAACTAGATTAAAAGGTTCGACAAGAAATGGTACTTATGGAAAAAATTCAACACAATCAATGAGGTAATAAAACATCCAAAACAGCGTTTTTCTCCCCAAAAACATATTCATGGTACTCGCGTGGAATCTCAACTATTGGAATCAATCGGAAAGAAAATGTCAGTGGATTCTCTGATCTAGTAACTCTTCTAAAATCAGGAGCAAAAGCGGTTCTTGAGGATAAATATGCAAACGTGGAGCAATTGTTACCCCCTCTGGATGATTGTGCCCTTGAAGCCTTGAAACGTGGTTTACCTGACAGTATATCAGGCTTGGTAGAAGCACGCAACTCCCAAAGTTTGAACGCAACTTTGAAAGTTGCGCTCGAGCACGATGCAATGCAGCAATTAAATCTTCGGTATCCCACAAATTATTATCGTGAATCAAGACATCCTCAACCCAGTTACTCAGGATCACGGGATCATAGCCCTAGTCCTCACGTTCTATTTGCAACGACTTCGGTCTCATATAAGCCCTCCGACCAAAAAAAAAAACACGCTAGGTGTAATAAAACATCCTTACTCACCTGAATTTGCTCATATTTCGCATAATTAAATTCCCCCATACGAGTATCCGTACATATTCAAGCCTTATCCTTATTCCCCAACTTCTCCTTCATAAACCACTGGATATCCTACTACATATTATTCGCATGATTTCGCTGACATAAATACTATATAATAGAAATAGATTCTTTAAATGAAGATCTACTCGTGTTAGAGAATGAATCTGTTGAAATCGTGGGAACAACAGAAACTAGAATTTTCATATTAGGCGCAGAAAAACTGAACCTGAAAGATTCTGTTGTAAGTTTTCACTTTGTATCGTTAGATTTTCCCATGAGCACAGATGGAATTCTAGGACGAGAATATCTCCGTCAAAAAAAGTTCAAAACTTCATTTTGGCATAACCATATGGTCACCCATCCTTACCCCATGAAACTTATACCGTTTACTGATGAAGAATCGATAACTGCCCCCGAAAATACCATATAACTGATTACAAAGGAATAGCAGTATCGCCTTACTTCAGAATATAACAAAGAGTGACTTCCGCACCTCAACCACACAGTCCATCAGACTGTGAATTACTTTCAGTTTTTTCAACCTCATGTCAATCGTCTAGCAAAATTTTGAAAGAACTAGATCTTCCAACACCTTAGACAATCACATGAATGTAGCAGGCCTCTGGCTATCAAATTGAAGGAGAAATAGCTCAGGCTGACCACACACGCATACCCATCACTAGCAAATCACCTCCGTTACCAGTTAAGTTTACCAACATTTCCAAAGTAAATTTCCATCCCAAAATAAATAGTTGCACAAAAAATTTGACAGATTTAAAAGAAAATTATGTACATTTCTTTTTCGCTGAGTGTAAATTCACTACCCCCGTGGGTAATTTCTAGTGGCCGTTATAGAATATACACGATAATTATCAAACATGACCATTTTGATAAACTTAAAGAAGAAAATTTAACGATCAGATTACATAATCTATACGCGACTATGAAGAAAGACAATATCGAGTTCGAATCGAATTCGGAAAGCGATTCCATAAACGTGTAGAAAAACAAAAGCTTGCCCTTGAATAACAATACCATAACATCATATTCACGTATATTCTTCTTTATATAGGCGGAATAACAATACCAACTTTCCCAAGCAGCAGATTTAGGCCGCGATAGTCGTACCAAAAGGAGAAGTGGCGGATTCGAAGGACGAGGGTTTTTTGTAGAAACAACCACAGAATATACCTATTGTATTATATAAGCCTACAAAAATTTCAGCATTCTCGTTTTGAAGACTGAAAAGTAAATCTGGATTCAAATTTTCTGAAATAATCATTCTAAGATAATTTATATACTTTCAAAATTTACACGAATTAAAAATACATTAGAAAAAAAATCGCAAAACAACAAAATAAATCAAAATAGAAACAAAGCTGCAGCATATAAGGATACGAACAATCGTACCGTTACTAATGCAAAAGTAACTTCAAATACCTTAGTTTAACCACTTGGATGGCAGATAAAATGATACATATTCAATTTAAATTGCTTTTATGCATGGATAATATATACCTTAAAAAATATTGAAATAATTTTATCATTATTGCAACGGTTCGAAATTGAATGAGAGAACAACCATACAAATTTTAAATAAAATACAACAAATCTATGTTCAACGACAAAATGTATTGATATAAACCGATGATGTCCAGTACTAAGTTGCTCATTCAAGTAAGATTTCAAATATTATGGAGAGTATGAATTTTCGAAAACCTTGAGTAAGTTAAGAACTATATTAGATCTAAAAGGAATTTAAAATCATTTAAGAAGTCACAGATATGACAAAATTTTGTACAAGTTTATAAATGTAAATGAATGTGATCAATTATAGCGGTTTTGAATTTCATCACAAAAAGCACAATGAATTTCAATCCGTATTATTAGTGACAATTTCTAAGTAGGTCTCCTGAATTTTCTCAAGGCAAATTAGACTTCCAAATGAAACATAATCACTTTAGTCTTTGTATTATTATTTTTTTATTATTTGTCTCTTTTATGAAGTGTTAAACAAACGTGATCTCTTGATTCTGGATGAAGGTATCATATAACGGAGATGAAATACAAAATAATCAGAAATCAAACAAGATAACAATGATCAATGCTTCTTATTAAGACTTTGGGATGTTCTAAAAGTTTATGTTATCTAGCAAGATTGATGATTCTCCCTGATTTTTCCCAATTTCGACATTCTGTCAGTGTCAAAGCTCTCAAGAACTCAGAAAGTCCAATCACTCGGACAACTATCCAAACAGGAATGGTTTACACTCTACATTTCGCACTCTTGTTTTGATGGTCAACAAAGTCTCAGCATGCCACTTCTGTTTTTGGAATTAGATTTTTATCAACCAGCAAGAAATTGGAGAGAAATGAATAGTGAAGAATCATCAACAAAAATTGCAGGACAACTTTTGAACTTTGAAAAACAACAACAATACCACAAAACCAAAAACCGTAATATCATCGGAATCACATTCACTTTCACAATATCGGTAATACTGACAAAAATGTATTGTGTAAGAAGAACATACAAAAATTTCAAAATTACTCTAACGAAACAAGTCATCAACGAAAACAGAAAAATGAGATAAATTTCCCTGTTGATTGACAACACACCAGAATTACCAAGCAGCAGCGTGAAGAAAGAGACAGCACCACAGGCGCATGTGGCGGTGACCAACATCCTGATAGCGTAGGAAACTGTCCAATGAATTTTCATGCAGGACTATGGAAAAATTTGAGGAGGGAGAAGAGGAAAAGCCACTTCAAATTTTTTCTCCAAATCTTTGATCTTCATTTTAAAATTGAAGATTCTGCATCGAAGTCTGCCTTATCCCTACCAATAAAGACGAGGTGTACCTGAACCACCTGTGATGACGTCACCATGGAAATCATGGCCGTGCCAAGTACAGTAATATAATCTCATCACGTTAAGACTTCACCTGCAATGTAAAAGACCGCCTACATGAAGGAAGCAAAATACTCACGAAATGGCTACTAGTCAGCATACCATAACATAATAACGGACAGTCATCACTAAAGCTACAACTGGTTAACGAAGAATTACCAGGATATTTTATAAACAAGCTATAAACATGAATTATAGAAAAAGTTCTCTGGTCTAAGAACCTCTACTCACCATCTGAATCCTTGTCTAGAAACACTACGATTTTTCCAATTCTACCCTAATATATTATCATCAATCATAAATTTCCATACCATAAAGATGAAAGTCTCATCAACATTCCAGAATCTTGAAAGTCAATTATTGTTTCTAATGAACTAAATAACAATTTATATAATAATGCAGTAAATCAAAAGTGTTAAATACGATGTTTAAGTAAAACATGAGCGTAAAATTCCATCTTGTGTGTTCTTGATAAGAAAAGGCGTAAGTGTGTTTTAAGTCATTCAATCGTGTATTATAAGCTACTAACAAACAATACTTTGCTAATTGAGGAAATTCATAAGGTAAGCCAAGAAAGGAAATAATCCTTTCATTCAATTCTATAAGGTTCTCATCCCTTGAGTACTGTAATATCAAAATTTCTATAATTAAAAGAAGTACAACATTTTCAATATATAAAATTCGCAGATAAAAAAATAAAAATCTGCAAAGCTTTGTAGTTTTTAACTTGGTCCATTATTTAAGAAGTTGGATATAATTACTATTAAATGAAATCAACTCGGAAATCTGAAAATCAGAATACATTTTAACATTCATTTTCCAAGTTTATAACGAAATAATATTCAATGCAAATTAGAAGCCAGAGAGTTGTATTATTTTATTCATAATCGAAGTAACATTAATGTCTGTTAATTCAATTGAAATACTAATACTGTTTTTCTACTGTGTAGAAGGAAAATATGCAAAACCTGTATCCTTGATTAGGAAGCTTTCATAAGCCTGCAACCTCAGCCATGAGATCTGATGACAATCTTGAGGAGGGAGGACACAGTGAATCAAATTCAAACACGGAAAGATTAAGGTATTTTCACGAGCCCGTAGACTATAAAACGAAGTTATAAGCACCCCTTTCACATACAACCCTGCGGGCCAGAACAGGAGTGGGAAGCAGACCCGCACTAGGGTATCGATCCCAAATTCTCACCACCGCCAAACAAGTCTCGTATTAACTGCCACCCTGTACAGTACCACTCTCTCGCTACCTACACTCCAAGTGCTACACACCGAGCCAAAGACCAAACCAGGAACCACCAAGACACCACCAGGACAATTGCCTCAACCTGCTTCTCGGGCAACCGCCGTCAAGAATTGTCATCGATCGGGGCCAGCAAGCCCCCCAGCGTTTGTATGTTGTTAAATAAATCACATTACCTTTACCTATGACTTTTCGAAGACTTCACCGTTCTTGAAATTCCACCTCCTTTACCCATCCTTTAACTAACGAGATTCCCCTCACAAAATTGGTGCCCAACAAATCTACCCACAATTCTCTTGTTCCTAGTTTCCTCTGAGTCGAGAAGGGAAGTCAAGCCATAATGATTAGTAATAAAATCAATTCTGTGTGCATGTGTTCCATTACAAATTTTCAAATCTGTATGTAAAATTGGTGATGGTTAAACATTGTTTCACATTTGAAAATTGTATACTTATCTTAGAAAATGTGCGGGTAGATCATGTCTCGTTGAAATGTTGGTAGACTCTGTAATAGAAAGTTATATCATCGTTAATAAAAATCAAAAACTGACCCTGATAAAAAACGCGTTTTATGCATTTCAGAAAGCCGGATTGTACAAGTAAAAGGTGTAAAGAATTAAGAATGTAGATCGACTTATAAAGCATCATCGCGCGACGTAAAAAGTCGACGATACTTGAGCAGATCTTGTAAACTTTTAAAACTTCGAGAAATTAGTCATGTGGTACATAAGGGAACGCTTGCTTGTAGTCACTTTAAGCCATGTGCAAGTTTCTTTGATGTTTTATAGCTTATATCATGGCCACAGCGTCTATGGTGACTAGATCTTCACTGCCCCGTGATTTTTTGCAACATCCTTTTTGTTCTTCTGTTAGGATGTTATTCTCGCCGCAATGAGAGTAAACCTTATCTGCACTCACAGCTGTAAGGCACTTATAAATCGTTCTGAGACAGTTACACTCGTCAGGTACTTGTACCAAAAATTGTGCACCATGTCCGGACCTGGGCTTTCCAGTTACTTGCTCCTTTCAAAACCGCTGAAACGTCTGAGTCTGTGATGTTAGTAGGCTCCATTGCAGGTTTATTGCTTGCGCTTTATTCCTCTGGTTGGAATCACGCAGCTCCCAAGTTCCTTCTATTTGTTTTCACTCTAGTTAACCCTGTATTTAGTCTTTATCATCTCTAGCACCCATGCCGTCAGCTTCAATCACCTCTTCATTATCCACACATTCCATAGGGATTTAATCGATAGGAGGCTGTTGTTTCACTTTCATTTTGATAGTAGTTATTTCAACTGCTGAAAGAAATTTGTTGATAGATATTGAGCGTTTTTGGTCCGCTAGATTCTGTTCATTTACTATTGTGGCTAGATGCGGGTACTTGAGTAAAAAGAGATGATGATGTTCCCTCCTCACACTTTGCCCATTATTCTTTGCCACAAAATGAAGGCGCATAATATCTCTGCTCATATCGTATGTCCATTTCAATCACCTTCTTGGCTGCTAAATCTCTGTTACTGCCTCTGGTTGAATCAGGCCATCTGCCTCTGGAGGATGTGGTGGCACTGGATCATTATCAGGTTGCGCAGGAACATCAATAGCACGATGATGTTGTATTGCCTCACCGGTCGCCTCTTGATCTTGTGGTGCAGCTTCCTATAACTGATGTTCATTATCGACGTTTTCCCCCGTAGACCCAGCCTGTCTTTTAATCTCCGTTGCTCGGTCTTCTGAGTTAAGCAGACTGCTTCTGATGTCCTTAACTTTAGTAATACGATCACTTACTGCAACTTTCTGTAATTTGGGATACTTCGCAGCGAACTTTATCGTAAAATTGTATCCTTTTTCACGTTCAGTTTCAAACTTCGCGCTTTCATAATAGAGGCGCATTAGTTCTTCTATCATGGTTTATGATTGTTGATCGATAAGATCTGCCTGACCATCACGCAGTTCACCATCCCCACCGTCCCGTATGCTGTGGCCCCCAGGTGGCTCCAGGTGCGCCTCGACGATCCTCGGGAAGCGACTATCGTTTTGATATATTTTCTAAACTCTCCATCATTTGTGGGTTTTGGTGCATCTCTCAGTCCTTTTCCTCTTCGTTCTCCGCCTGTTTGGCATGGGGAACCCTATCAGTAGCAATGCTACCGCCAACATAGTTGTCAAACTCATGAGAGGAAAGCTCACTCCCTACCGCGACATCAACGCGAGAACACCTTCGGTAAGCTATATTATTATTATTGTTATTATTATCATCATTATTACCATTATTATTGTACCATTAAGCTACATCCTTTTCTGGGTAAGCGCAAATCGTTGGGTTCTAGCCTCGTTATATCCCGGGCACCAAGAAATTTATATGGTAAGGATAAGTAAGGGATGTGTCCGAAAAGGGAAGGGTTTAAAGGGAGGGATATATTTTAGATCAATCTAGAAGTCTCGAGTTGCTTACTAAAACAGCATACTCGTCCCACACCATCGCTCCGACACGGGTCACTGAACAACCTCTCTAGCAATTACTCTAGGCGGAGAGCTTCACAAAGCCATCGTAAGTCACGGTTCACACATAAACACACAAACTGTCTAATAAGCTCATCGGAAGGTCTATACTCTTCACTCCAACTACATTTACTAAGAAAAGCTCTCCACGAGGGTCCATGAGAATTCAAAATCTTTCATTTCAGGCGTCACTCTTCGTCACACATTTTTCAGAAACGATTTTCCTCTACACATCCCGATCCTGGTATACAACTTTTGCTTGAGGTTTTGCTCAAGGTTCATCAAGAAAGTATAGTAGATCAATTTAGTAAGGTTCAATCATGAGATATATAAATATCCAATAATTTTCGAGTTTATGGAATATGGTACATCAAAATTAATGCGAAAAACGAGTAAAATGATATTTACTGACGAGTTGAGACATGCTTTGAGAAATACACAATGGACTAGCAAGTAGATATGCGAATATAAAATAATATACACTCGTAAATCGATCATACATAGTCAAGTCAAGATAAAAAATAATCAATGCAATTTAAGCTTCAATTCTTACGAATGTTGAGATTGTTGAGATCCTGGCGTTTTGGCTAAATTCATTGAAGAAGATTCTGATTTCACATTCATCCATCCAGAAAAACGATTCACCTTTTGATACACATTTTACAATGAAACACACACCTCCATATTTGACATTTACAATATTTCCACTTAACGTAACTCTCAATCCTCCGAAGAATGTGGGGTCACAAGATATGCTCATATATAAAATTCGTAGACTTCATGTTTACCCATTCGAATTTAATGATCGAATGACCGCTTATATGTCGTTTTCCAATTCTTGTCAAATTGCCCCTCCTATTGCTACTTAAGCAAAACGTGCTCCCATTACTCCTAACAATTTCTTGGTACGTTTATGTCTGGCTACCATAAATCACAGGGTGTGCGAGCACAAAATTACATATTGCGATTTTAGCTTATTCCGTTACATTTTGACTTCTGGTAATGGCTCCTACACCGCCCATCATCTTTCTACTCGCGCTTACGAGTATATGTCTGGATACATCTGCATGTATCCTTTCGTCACTAGTATATATACTTTCAAGAAACACGGAATCATAAACTTGTTCTATCTTCTTCTCGTCTAAGGCAATTATGCATACTGTTTTCTCAGCCCTTCTTTCAACCACAATAATTTTTTGTTTCATTTACCTTATTCTTAAAACCCATACTCTTCATTCTGGTACCCAGTATGCTTAACATACTCCGCTTATTAGCAGAGTATCGACTGATAACAGATAACAGAGTTCTCATACTCTGTTACTCTGTTGAGTTAACATAATCTGCTTATTATCAGAGTATCGACTGATAATAGATAACAGAGTTCACATACTCTTTCACTCTGTTGAGTTAACATACTATGCTTATTAGCAGAGTATCGACTGATAACAGATAAAACAGATAACAGAGTTCACATACTCTGTTACTTTGTTGAGTTAACATACTCTGCTCATTATCAGAGTATCGACTGATAATAGATAACAGAGTTCACATACTCTGTTACTCTGTTGAGTTAACATACTCCGCTTATTAGCAGAGTATCGACTGATAACACATAACAGAGAACAGAGAGATAACTGATAACAGAGTATCGACTGATTGGACGACATAATGCATCCTCGCCTAACGCTTTGCCTATAATGTCAAACCAATCATTAACATTTTTACTATATCCAATCAATGCCTGAATTCTAGCTATCAGTTATGTTTGACTGATGAGTCAGTAAAAATAACTGACTGATAATGCAGTTTCGAATATCCCAGACAAATTTTATTTGAATGTAAAGCATGAATAAAGAAAACCTCAAATTTTTTGTTCATGCTAAAAATGAATTTTGTCTCTCACACAATAATAAATGATACTTTTTCAATAAAAAATCGCCAGACAAAGTAGAATCATTGACGAAATATTATAGTAAAAGAACCAATCAATATTCTTGGATAGTTTTCTAGTTAATTAGAATTATATACTGTTAATCGTGATTCATTGTAGGGTAGTTTCTTCTACTAACCTAAACGTCTATTGCTCAATATCCCAAATTTTCAATTCGATATCTCATTTCGTGTGGGAGTGTGCTATTGCCAACAAATGTCTGTAAGCTTGTAATAGAGTTTAAATATTTATTAGTTTTTCACTTATATATTTTTTTATAGTTCTGCACCAACAGCCAGTACAATCTAAATGAATTCGAGGCCAATCCGTACTGAACTTTTGATTCTTCTGAATCCATGCACGAACAGTATTAATTCTGCATAAGTTTAGAGTAGTCAAGAACCATACCCTTTTAGTAAACGCCTACATTTTTTTAAAGTTTCAAGATGAATCAACATTTATATATATTTTTTTAACTTTAAAAATCTTTTCACTGTGTTAGTTTGAGGTGGCCAAGGACCATCCTCTTTTATCAAACCTTGAATATTTTGTCAGTTTCGCTTATATCTCATCGTTTTTAAGATAATTCGAAATTTTAATTTCTTTCTTTTTAATTTTCAAAATATTTTTACTGAGTCACTTAGGGGGCCCGAGGACCACCCCTTTTCATCAAAGCCCCAAAAGTGTTGGCAGATTTCGCGTATCCCTTACCGTTTTCGAGATAATTGCAAATTTTAACTTTTTTAAAATTTTGATTTTTTTTTACTGGGACATTCCGATGTGACCAAGCACCACCTCCCTTTATTGAAACCCTGAAAATTTGGTCAGTTTTCGCTTATTGTGAAACCATGAAAATGATTGACTGGTTGAATTTTGAAAATATTTTTACTGGGTTCGTTCGGGGTGACCGGATACCACTTCCCTCCATCAAAATCCTGAAAATCTTGTCAGTGTTTTCGATATGACTCAAAATTTTCATTTTTTATCTATTGAATGTTGAAAATCTTTTTACTGGGTTAGTTCGGGGTAACCGAGGACCATTCTCCTTTATAAGAATCAGACAATTTGGTCAGTTTTTGCGTGACTCTCATCGTTTTTGAAAGAACTCAAAATGTTGGTTTTTTCCTTTTGAATGTTTTTTGTTTCCTTCTGCCTCTGTTTACAGGAACTAACAATAAATTTCACATAATGTATAAGTAAACCGACTCAAATACTTTTTTTAGGATTTTTAATTTTGTAACCATTGCATTAATTCATTATAAGTAAGCAAGAATTGTTGACTCGTTTGAAATTTCCGCCTACTTGAATTATCGAATCTTGTTCTCTACAGCTGACTGGCTGATTCTACTGTGACTTACATTAGATATCAATGACAAAGTGAATTAACCAATAGGGTTGAGGGACTACACATGAATTTAGCGTTATGGTTACGCATGGAGCTGGCCGAAACGCATGTCTTTCTTATAGTGGGATTAAACGATTATTTATTGATGAAAATAAGTGAAATTTTGATATGTATGATTTGAAACAAAATAATCTTCTTAATTTATTTACAGTATTTCCACTATATCCGTATTCGTATTTCTTTTATTTTTGGGACTTATGGTATTGGAAATTAAAATATTAGACTTGTGTTTTGCGGTTTGGAACTTAATGTTCAGAACATTAAGCTCAATACTTTAAATTAATGAAGTTTTGAGACTTGTGTGTCAAGAAAAAAATGCAATAAATGTAGGTTCGTTATTGGTTTTATTATCGATCTGTTAAAATCATTACGTTTTCACGAACAAAATTTGAATTAAAAGATCAAATTCATATTTAATTTATATATTACGTTCAATTCCCCTTGAAATTTTTTCGTAAGGGGCAAAAATCATAACGGGCGAGATTAGGGTCGGCTACGATTTGGGCCTCGGCCGCCTCGGCCTCCACGACCTCCACGGCCTCCGCGACTGTTTGAACTGCTCTGGCTTCCAAAAGCCGGACTGCTCTGGTTTCCAGAAGCCGGACTGCTCTGGCTTCCAGAAGCTGGACTGCTCTGATTTCCACATGCTTGACTGCCCTGGTTTCCAGCAGCTTGTCTGGGCTTATCTTCTATTATCGTCAATTCATGGCACTGGACCCACCTACCTACGCTTTCGAGAGTGCCTGGAATGCCAAAAAAGTTGCGAGCCCCATCCCGACCTATATCTATTTCACGAGTATGGTTGGTTTTATCGCGCATGATAACTTCTTTTCTGATATTGAATACTGGTACAACGTTGTTGCCTCGGACCATTCCAATTATAAATTTGCCGAGTTCGTATAGAGCGACTCCCCTCGGGAGTGGATGCAATATATCGGTTGGTTCCTCGTAGAAAAGACCTTGTGGCATTACAGGGCTGTATTCAACAGGTGGCATGAATGACCGCGGTTGTTGACGCTGCTCATTTTCCCGCGGGTCACTTAATTCTGTAAGAAGAAATAGATATAATGGATAAGTGTTTATACTTAAAAATATGAATTAGAACGACAATAGTAGCAAATCAAAATAAATTTCTGCCACATATAAGGAGGTTTGTAATAACGTAAATGTTCAAATCTACTTTTTCGACATATTTCGATATAAACCAACTCCAGGAGCTCAAAAATGAAATTTTCGATATGTAAACATCTTAAACCTCAATATGAAAAGTTAGGCCTGAGCCAGAGCATTAAAGGCTTTGGGTGGTTGACGAAAAAGTGTAACCCGTTGAGTTCTTTAGTCTTTACACCGGACGCTAGGCGTAAGCTTAAACTGTGTAAATGGAGACGCTGTGTGCGATGAGAGGGAGAGAGACCGGACGCTTGCTTCTCTCCACGTCTCTCTCCTTCACTCCGCTCCAGCTTAGCTACGCTTCTCCCGATGTACTCACTCATCTCCCTCTCAATTTCTTCAAATCTTTGTGAAAGCTTTGAAATCTTTCTGAGATCTTTGAAATTTTTGTGCATTCTTTGATTTATGTGAGATTTTAGTTCAAGTTAAAGTTTGTTTGAAATCCTTGAAGTATTTTTCAGTTTTTTGAAATCTTTAGAAATCGCAAAATATTCCTTGAAATCTTTAAAAAATATTTGAAAGATTTGAAATCTTTCTGGAATCTTTGAAGTATTTTGCAACTTTTTGAAATCTTTGTGAAATCTTTGGAATCTTTAAAATCTTTCTGAAATCTTCAAAATTTTGGTGAATTCTTTGATTTATGTAAGATTTTAGTTTAAGTTAAAGTTTGTTTAAAATCCTTGAAGTATTTTTCAGCCTTCCGAAATCTCTCGAAACCGCGAAATATTTCTTGTAATTTCGGAAATATATTTTAAAGTTTTAAAATATTTTTAATTTTTGTATTTGTTCACGATTTTGAGACGCATCGATTGACCTATTGACAAACTTTTCATGACCTTCCATGATCTACCTATAACGTTTTTTGATGATTCAACAAAATCGTTTGGCTGTTTGATGACAGGAAAAATTGGTTGATATTAGAAGTACCACTTTGAAATGAGTCAGATATAAAATAAATGCCATAAGCTCATATTAAAACTGTCATTTTTTAAAAATTTTCTTAGTGTAAAACCTCCCTCTATGAGGAAGCAAACTTATTTCATGCCCATGAGGAAGCAGAGTCAATCCCCTATTTCGCTTTTTCTCTATTTTTCCCCTACTCCCCTATTTCTCTCAAAATCTTCTATAAGGACGAGTTCAGCGGTAGTGTCTACACAACAATGCAGGAGCGTATAGAAAAGGCGGGCAGTACTCTCCGCGTTTACTCGTGTCGTCTGCTTCAGTCATTTTAAGTCAGTCGCAAGTGTCGCAGGACATTCGCTTCAGTTCGCGGTTGAGGTTATGCGAAACCACGTGTAAACAGGCGTTACAAAAATGTCGAAGGAAAACAAGAGGAAGCGTTTATCTTCGGAAGAGAAATATGAGATGTCAGACGAAGTGAAAACAGGTGCCTCAAAACAGTCTATTTTACGGAAATATGATGTCTTTGAGAGCGTGTACAAGGCTGTGAGAGCTCGCAAATCTTTTTCAAGAAAGAAGGTTCAAAGTCATAAGTGTGTGAAAAAGAAATCGGCAAGAACAATTGGTAATAAGGATTTGAATGCTGCTGTCTTAGAACGGTTTCAGCAAGTCAGAGACAGATGCGATATTTTTACATAGATATTTGAAAATCAGTACTTTGATCAAGTTCGATTTTCGAGCACAAACATTTTCACTTTCATTATGATATTATAAAATCAAAATGGCACAAATAAAAATTAAATATTTTTATAAGACAAAACTTCAACAGAAATGGTTTATACGACACTGATTGTTTATGATTTGGAGGACTCCGAGATGGAAATGAAGGCCATTGAGGGTATCCCCGTGACGGTCTCTATAGAGGGGTTTGAGTGTATTCATTATTATGCCATTAAGCCGAATCCCTTTTGAAGTAAGCGTAACTCGTTCGTTTCTAGCCTCGTTGCACTACTGGGGGATCAAGGAGTTTATATGGTAAGTTTGAGTAAGGGATGTGTAGGAGAAGGGCGAAGGAATAGGGTATAGATCAATCTAGAAATCATCGCGTGTCGTTCATTCAAACGACAAACGCTTGTCACAAGACCGCTTTGACACTGGTCGCTGATCAATGTCTCTAGCGATCACCCCAGGTGAAGAGCTTTACAAGGTCATTATACCAATCCACTCAGTAAATATCTCCACGCGGACCCATGAGTATCCAAAATCTTTCGTTTCAGGAGTCACTTTCCTTCTTATAAACAATTGTCTTCCATACATCCCTATCCTTGCATACATCATTTGCTTTCTTTACATCCATACGTCCTTTCATGCAGGCTCTTGTTTCTTGTTTCAATGTTTGTTCTACACCACATTCTTTGAGAACCCACTCATTCCACACTTTGTCAATGAGCGTTTTGCCCAACATATTCCGCAGAAATTGCATGCCAACCGTACACTTTACTCCTCTCTTTTTCTTGAAACGTCCATGTCTCGCTACCATGCAGTACAGTGGGTACAAGCACAGAATTATCTATTGCAATTTTAGTTTCATTTATTACCTTTTTACTTCTAGTAACAGCTCGTACATTGCTGATAATCTCATTACCCATTTTTTTACGTTTTGAAACCTCTGTATCTATCATTCCGTCAGCAGTAAATAAACTTCTAAAGAATGCGAAATCATCAACTTATTCTATCCTCTCTTCGCTTCAAGCAATGTTGCATACTGTCTTCTCACCCCTTCTTTCAAACACAATTATTTTTGTTTTATTCACGCTAATCTCAAGACCCATTTTCTTCATGCTGGTATCCAGTCTGCTCATCATTCTCTGAAAATCGTCGACTGATTCTGCCGTAACAATGTTATCATCTGCAAATGCTAGTCCACGCACTTTCGCTCAGTTATAAATTTACTCTTACACTCGCTTTATAACCATTATACAGGTATATTGCTTTCATTGCTCTTAGAAGTCAACCATTCACACCATGCTCTTTTAGGACATTCCAAATCTTAAACTTATTCACTTTATCAAGAGCATTTTCTAGATTAACAAATGCACAGAAAACTTTTTTGATTACGCTCCAACTTTTTTATATGACCTGTCTCAAACTCAATACCTGATATGCTTATGGTCTCCCTGGCATGAATCTACATTGGACTTTCCAGATCTATTCTTTAGTTGTTTTCATGACCTTACCAATAAGTATTTTGGTAAATATTTTGCCCACGGTATAATCAGGACAGTTTTCTTCATCACCATTTCCCCTATAGAGCGGAACGATAATCGCCCTTCCCCATTTAGAAATCATTTGGAACTTCACACACCACTTCAACCATTCGACCATCATTTGGAACTTCACCGTTCACGGCAAATATATTCATAAATTCGCTCAGTCACACAAAAAAATATCCGCCACCATTCCTTATTATTCAAGCGGTCATATCATCCACACCAGCAGCCTTACCATTTTTTTGTTTCCTAATCACGGATTAGTAATGTCGTCGATATTAAGTTTTCTTCTGCCACCCACAGCGGGATTGTCTAATGTATTCTCATCAGTGTCATGGTTGTTGTGCTCCATGGCTTGACTTCCATACAATTTCTTGAAAAAATCACTTATACTGCCATTCACTTTGCCCGCATCCCATACCATTTCACCATTAGCATTCTTGACACCGACTAACTCATTACTAGTACTTCCTTCCCAAATCTTATCAGCCTATTGCCAAAATTATTTCTTACTCCCTTCTTAATCATTTTGAATTGTTCAAATCATTTTTCTCTTTGATTTCATCTTTGCTTTCTTTGACTAGTATCCTTGCTTTTCTGTTTTTATCCCTATAATCATTTTCTAATCGAGTCCTTTTCTCATCGCTAAGACCATTAATATTCAACTTTCTTGAGTACGTTTGTCTCTTCTTGTTGACAGCTACCCGGATTTCATCATTCCACCAAGTATCACCAGTCGTTCTTTCTGCAGCCTCAGTACCGCACACTTCAGATGCACTCTTGAAGATGCTATTCCGTAGTATTTCTCATACATCGTCCACATTTTTATTGCCTAATTTCGTCTTCCATTCTTCTTCATGATAAAAAAAGTATTTATTCAGCTTTTTACGATATACTATTTGTAATTCTGGTTTCTACAAATGCTCTGTTTTAACTTGCTTCTGCTTCGACTTGAGATTCACTCTTCTTCTGCTTCATCCTTGACCTAGATTCATTTTTGTAACTATGAGGTAGTGATGCGTTTTACATCAGAGCCTTTCATAACCGTTGTATGCCTTACTAGCTCTCTCAGTCTCTTATCCGCTACAACAAAGTCAATCATTATGTGGCTTTCGCCTCTACTCCAAGCATACATGTGGATTATTTCATGTCCGAACCTAGTATTTGTAATGAGCAAGCCTTTTTCTAAGCATAAGCTTATCAATTCATCCACATTACCGTTCATTTTTGGATCTCAGAAGTGACCAAGTGCACTGTCGGTACCTTTGTGTTGCATACAAGCCCAGCCATTCATATTTCCGAGAAATTATTCTTTCGCTAGGATCGCACGTACCTATAATATCATCCAACGAGCTTCAGAAGGTATTTTTTACATCACCACTATCACCATCAACTGGAGCGTAGCATGCTATAATAAATAGCCGTCTGATTCCCACTTTCATTCTAACCCATGACAATCTAGGAGATACAAATTCATACTTTTTGACATACTGTTTTGCTCTCTTATTCATAATCAGGCCGACTTCTTGGCTACCATGTGATTTATTATCAACTCCTGATCAAAGTTCGAATCCATACTCTATCTTTCTCATGTCACATCCCTCCTTATTTGTTTCCGGTACATATGCAATATCTAGCTTCCTTACGCGCATTGTTTCCCTTAATTCCTTTTCCTCAAGATCATTTACTCCTCTAGCATTCCAAATACTTAGTTTTAATTTATCGCCTGAAACTTTTCAGAGGGCATGCCTTTCGTCGACAAAAGTTTCAATCCCATCCAAGGCTACATTATTATTTGTATTATTCATTATTTGAAGTATACACCCAACTACCAACTTGATGCGAGAAATTTTTCCATGAGTGTAAAATCATGTCCAAACTAGGCAGCTGAATCGTCATAAGGCGGAGTGTCCACTCATTAAGACAGTCCCACCAAACTTCGGTCATCCAAAGGAAAGTATGTAAACAAAGCCAGAACCAAACGAATTATGATCGGTTTGTGTTCACAGTAAAAAATTATTTTTTAATTGATACGGAAATCAACATCATTTTGATATGCAACAAAAATGATCGAAATCAAGAGCGTTTTGATCCGCTGGAGTGAATGATCGATTTTTGAGATCATAATGATCTGATTTTGGGTCATGTGTCAAGCCAAGCCAAGATGGCCTACATTCTGAGAGTATTAATCAGCTCATATGCGAGCTTTTCACGATTTCTGATCGTAAAGTGTACTTAAAATGTTAAAAAACAATGCAGCTTGATAACACATTATATCCCCCGTTATGTGTAGTTCTCGCTTGGGCGCGATAAGACAAAATATTGATGTTCTGAGATCCGCGCCGAAATCTGGCGGACATTTTGTTTAGTCCGATAGATGACCCCGACAGCATATCAAAATGATGCGAATTCACAGATCATTATGATATTAAAAGTCAAAGGATCGCTGGAGCAAAATGATCTGCAGCAAAAATGACCCTTTTTTTCTACTGTATTGTACACTGAGGATGGCACCAGTCTCCTGTAGTTTGACCTCTAAAATGGGAAAAGACCATTCACTACTTTAGAAATTGTGATAGAGATTCTAAATCCTGAGTGAAATTTGACAAGCTTGGAAAATTCCATAAATTTCCGTTACCCTCTAAGAGATTCCTGGATTTTCAAAAGCTGCAGGCATTTTCACAAATAACCATAAATTCCCAAAAGCCTCTAGCCTTCTGAAAAATTTACATGAATTTAAAAAAATTCTTACCAATTTCCAAAACTTTCTATAAATTTCCAGAAATTCATCAAAATTCAAATATTTCGATTACCTTCTTTTCCTTTTTTTTGTTGCTTCTACAATATTGTGCCTTGTTCGTTCACTCTATGCGTAAAGCATTTTTAAAAGAAAATAACACTGAAAATTTTCGAAAAATAAACGCGTATAAGAAGCTGATATAATTTTCAAATGTATTCTTCAAGAACAATCGATGCGTCTAGCGCCACGTTTGTCCTGCAACTGTCTAGGAAAAAATCTTGAGATGAAATTTGAAACCTTCCCGGGATCCTCTTTGCATAACTGAAGGAACTTATAAAATGTCGAACATGAATTAAGAAAACTTTTCTCTTTAAATACTGAAGCTCTTTGGAAGATTATGTTTTCTATTAGTTAAAATGGTACAAACTAAATCCTCATCGTGAATTTTGATGTCACTTCAGTGATCTAAGAATATTGTGACTTGTTCGCTCGCTCTAAAGAACCTTAAAATTTAAATTTTCGATCGGAATTTTGAGTAAAAATAATGTGCATTAAACGTGAAGATATTTTAAATGAAAAAAATACTGCAAATTATTGAAAAATAAACGCGTGTAAGAAGCTGATATAATCTTTTAATGTATTTTTCTTCGAACAAACGATGCGTCTCGCACCACTTTTGTTCTGCGACTTCATAGGAAATAATCTTAAGATGAAACATTCACAGGCTCCTCTTTGCATAACTGAAGGAACTTTTAAAATGTCGTTGAAAAAATTTTTTTCTTTGAAAACTGAAGCTCTTGGGAAGTTTATGTTTTTCATCTGATTTTTAATACAAAAAATTTTCAAATACATAGTTACAATCATTCGCCATATTATATCCACCATTTTTTAATTAGAAAATTTTATCTCGAGCATCGCGCTCGGTGATTGTACTTCCCCCACATTTACGCATATTTACGCATAGACATTTCTAAATGAGAGGTCAAACTATTGACAAATAGTTATTTGATAATTATGAATTCCTATTTGTTGAAGCTTTTTCGGGTATAACGAATACATTCTCATCACGTGTTTCGCGCCTCGCACTCGATTACATCAAGTAAGACTTGACCTGTCCTTCTAGACCACAAAAGAGTGTGCAAAAGGAAATTGAAATTAGAAAATTCTATCGAAAGTTATTGCGTCGTCGGGCAATAGACAGACAGACTGAGAGACCGACAGACAAACAGAAATTATTATTATTATTATTATTATTATTATTATAATATTATTATCTTTCTGTGTGGATAGGTCTAAATTCACATGAATCTAATACGAGGGGCAAGTAAAAAGTAAGGTTCCCACATTTTTTTCAGGTGTAAGACATTTTTTAT
>JAUMHM010114140.1:0-20955 GCA_032362435.1 Melikaiella ostensackeni | reverse complement strand
AAATGTTTTGAATGAAAATTGTAGAGGACTCTATTATTTATAAATTTTCTGGTGTAGACGCTGCGCTAAAACCAAAAATGCATAAGATAGAGGGCGCTAAAGTTGCCAAAAATAAGTTTTCACTCTTTTTCGACCCGAAAATAATATTTTTCCGGTCAAAAGGATTGAAAAATTGTAGAACAGGGAAAAACCTATTTAAAAAATGAGATTTTTTTTTTGTGATGGACTGTTTCTAAAATACGGCGCTTCGAATTTCTAATATCAGGTTATATTCTTGAGAAGTACAGCAAATTTGTCTTTTTTTTTTGAAAAAAAATACCTGCAGCTATTTTATTTTCTGATTCGTGACCGGGGCATTTAAATAACCTAAAACTAAAAAGTCGGACTTATGCGTTTTGATAAAACTGAAAATGTTTTTGGATTTGATTTTCCGTGAGAACGGCATGTTACAGAGAAAAAATTTTCAAGCAAAAAATGTAGAGGACAAGATCATCTACAAATTATCTCAGACAGTCGCTGCACTTCAACCACAAATGCGCGAAATAGAGGGCGCCAAAGTTTCCGAAAATAAGTTTTTGTTCTTTTTCCACAGGAAAAAAAAATTTCTACCATCGCGGTAATTCAAAAGTTGTAGAGCAGGTAAAAACCTTTACCATGAATATATTTTCTTTTTCCTACGATGCACTGTTTCGGAGATACGGCGTATTTAAATTCTAATATCAAGTTATTTTCTCGATATAGAAGAAATCGAAAAATTGAAAAATTCGTGATATTCATTTTTACTTCTCTCATGAAATTAAGTAATCGACACACTTACTTGTAATGAAGTTTTTTTTTGCATCAAAGTAGTGAGTTCATCAGGAAGCGGGTCTATTGAAATTTACAAAGGATAAACTTGTAATATTACATTAATAATAATCAATTATTTCAAGGAATTAGTAATATATTGTTTTATATTTGTACATTATTAATGGGCATTGCGACGATTCCAGCGCGCTGTAGCGCGCGTGTAATATTGCTAGTATGCAATAAACTTGACATGGTAACCATACCCAATGTAATGGGTAAATCTTACCACGTGAAGGTAATTTTTGTTGCAAGTAAAGATTACTCTAAAATCTGGGTAAAGATTACACTTCGTTTTTTCTGTGATTTTGAGTCTATTCGATGGGTTCAGTGTCACCTACGCTATATTCAACCTTGCTTCATTTCATATTCACAGGGCGTCACATTTTCTCGTTCGGCAAGAACCTGACAATTTGCCTGTTTCCATGGCCTATTTCCACTTTCCTTTCTCAGACTTTCTCGACATTTTTCCCTTCTTTTAGATTTCAGCCTTTGCAGCAAAAACGAGAAAACCGCCCCTTTGATATGGCCTTAGACTTATCTGCGTTATAACAGAGAGTACGAACCAAATGGAAAAGGGAAAAGAAATTTTAGAACTTTTACAATGGGATTGAAAGAAACATCGCTCTTATAAACTTATAAAAGACATCATAAATGAAAAGACGATATGACATGATTTATTGGTTCTTTTTACCAAGGGGGAAGTAATTTTGGTACTTACACCACACAATGCTATGTATGAAAGTATTCCCCATACTAACAGATTTAATGCTTTCATGATGATTCATTATAGTAAATAGGAGATGTTTTGGGAATACTACGAATCTTGCCGACGTTTCGTGAACATTGCCTGAAGAAGTGAACTGCAATGTTCATGAAACGTCGGCAATATTCGTAGTTTTGCACACGATTGAAACCCGAAACATCTCCTTTCTACTAAGATTAGTTAATGTTTTTTTTAATTGGCTAGCGATTGAGTCCTCTTTAATTTATTAAGCGACAACTATCAGCGGCAATGCTCTGGAAATATGAGTTATTTTCGAAAACGTGAAATTTTTTTTAAGGGCATGTGATACTTCGGCGTATAGTCAATCAACTTCAGTTCCCCCAGTTTTTTTCCCACCATAATTAAAATTTTGTAAGAATGAATTGAAAGAAGTTGACTTACATGCTAACGGACATCTTAAACTCTTTTTTTGAATGGATAATGAAAAAATTTTAATTGTGCTAAAGTTGGGAAAAGCACTTGCACTGTTTTGAGGTTTGGATGGTATTATATGAATGGGAATATCTGGCTCAGCCGCGACCTCGCAAGTGAGTAGAGAGGGGCCCTGTAGCATTTTCGACCAAGCACGAAACCTTTGAGCATTATCGTGTGCCATAACTTCATCAAAAACCTTATGAAATAAACGCGAGCATGAGGTGTCAAAATTTTTTTTTCTTTGCATTATACAGTCTCTGTCGTACCGATACTTTGTATCGGGCTGGCGAAACGATCTTCCGCGGCTAAGTGAGAACAAAGAACTTTGGCCTCAGTCTAAATTAGAAATCATGGAGATACCCGAAAAGCGATCAAAAGAATACAAATAATTCAACTCGAAGCATTTCCTCACGAATTAGAAGTTCTGAAATCAAAGCGAGGCTTAGAAGGCAAACTAGCACTTTTAGCTTTCTTCACTGTCTCAGAAGGAGTTTTGCGCGTAGGTGGTAGACTTCATGAAGCTGACCTTTCCTGCTCCTAAAAACACCCAGCTTTACTACCACAAGATCATCATTTGACAAAGCAAATTATTCACGGAGAACACATCACTCATCTCTCTCCACTTTGGTGGTCTCTGAGAGGCAGCAGTAAAATCGTTTGAGCGCCACATGCATCGATTGATTGGCGAAAAATTATTGCAATATAAGAAATCATTAACTTTTGCAATTGAGGTAGGAGCAATTTTAAACTCGC
Organism: Melikaiella ostensackeni; assembly: GCA_032362435.1. Lineage (NCBI taxonomy): Eukaryota > Metazoa > Arthropoda > Insecta > Hymenoptera > Cynipidae > Melikaiella > Melikaiella ostensackeni. Next base: position 18,155 of record JAUMHM010114140.1, on the reverse strand, counting down.
GGCCTATAACTCCCACCCCTTCCGATCTAAACGACTTATCGACTCTTATACCTGGCCACTTCCTCATTGATGACTCATTTACAAGCATGCCAGAGTAAACCCTGGGGGAGATTCCTACAAGACGTTTATGGTCTCGGCAATATGTACAACAAACGCGTCAACACTTTTGGAGTTGTTTGTACAAGGAATACCTGCCTGAATTGAATGTCAAGAAGAAATGGCACCACGGCAAAACCACCAACGTGAAGATCGGCCATCTAATAACCTTGTGTGAAAACAATGTACCTCCAATGCAATGGATTCTCGGTCGTATCGTTGGACTTCACCCTGGTAACGATGATTTTGTCCGAGTGGTTATAGTGAAAACCGCTCAGGGTGAATACGAACGCAGCATAAGGAAGAAATCTTCACTGTCAATCGAATCAACGAGCACTGTCCAGCCTTTACAATGGAAATATTCATTATGTGTTCATTTCTTTCGTACGTAAGCACATCGTATTATTTCTGAACAATACACTTTTATTTCGTCATCACATTTTTAGTTCATAAATATAATGCTTATGTAAATCGTATCTGAAATGAAAATCGTATTGTTTTTAGAATAAAAAAAAATTTCAATGCTTTATTGAGAAAAAAAGCTTTCGTTATTTTGAACGTGATCGTTGAAGGGGGCCGGCATGTTTAGGCTTAACCAATGTTTTATAGTTGTCGAGTTTTCTTTTTGTGTGAAGCGTATATCCTTGAGAATTACGACTTCACGAACTGCAAATATCGATTTATCAGCTTATAACATTAACTACGGTTCGGCAGATGTTTGCCGCTTTCGGGCAGCTTTCCTGCTTCAAACTACCGGTTATGATTTCAAAAACGGATGCTTCAATTTATTGTGACTTTTACCCAAATCCTCGCCCCTGTACTTTTGTGTACCGCCATCGCTAGACTCTTGCTACTCCTTGACCCTCTAGTCTGTCGCTTTTTAATAAATTCAGGACGAAAAGTTTGTCTCAGTCACGTCATCGACTACGTCACTAGCACCCCCACTTCAATTTGTCTGCGACTTCACCCTTGAACACCGATTTCTGATCTTCAAATCCTCAGTCGACCTCGCAGGTTACCTGAGCGAACATCCTTTTTTCTCTGATCGGCTATAAATCTGTAAAATAATTCGCAAATCGCCACTGTAATATCATCAACCTTACATTATTTGATATTTAAAATATATACGATTTTCATTTTATCGACTAATTGCTTTATTTACGAAATCCTCGTTCCGAAACGTTTCAAGAAGTAATCACTAACGCAAGCTAACGTATAAGCTTGCACTGTGTTATGATCCGCAGCGCAACAGACGACATGGTAAATTATACTCAGGTTTTCAGTGTCGGATCTAAAATTGACTGCACCCTTATTTTTCACAATGTTAATCATTTCTCAAATATTTTTCTCATGTTTATTACTTTCTAGCCCTCAAATTGAACATTTTCAGAATCGGAGTCAAATTTGTGATCAAACCTTGTAGCGTGTTTACATAAAACTGTTGATTTTTTTTATTTTTTTGAGTTGCTTGGTGTTCTGGGATTCTAGTCTTAAGTGGGCATTTTGTTTGGCCAATTTATATCATGTTACAGTTTTTGCAAGAGATTACATGAATGAAGTTACATTCTTTCGAATTTTGATATAAAATCCTTAGTAAATTAGATTTAAAAAATAAGTCACGCAGGTCGACGACGGGGGGCGTCGCAGTGCCGAGATTCATCTCGAAGCCGCGCTGACCTACCACTCCTGACCTATCTGAGATCATCATTTTCAACACCACCTGCCCCTTTCCATTCTCTTTTTTTATTTTTCTTACCTAAAATTATTTCTTAGATTATATGGCTTTCTTCCGTTCGCGAAATTTGTTTTCCTGCGCACATAAAACGTCACTTTAACTTTCTGCCATGTCAAACTACTCTCAAATTGTGCAGCAATGCCCAAACGGGTAACGCACAATAACATTTTTCAGTCCGATAGTTAGGGCCCCCCAACCCCGACCCTTTTTTCGGAATCGTCGATGCGTTCATGGCTGGTTTCAAGCTCCAACACTTAATCCTACGGTTGATGACTAACTGTGGGTCTCTCTCCTAAAGTTGATAATCAAACTTGGTTGGAGTAATCCACAACGAAACTCTGTACCTCTGAATCGCTGTAAATTTCATAATTTATCAAATATACGCCAAAACTTGCATCTGAAATAGTGAGAGATTCATCTTTACTTTCACTTTGATTTTCTTTCTTTCCCTTCCCTTTTGTCGTTCATTTACGAGTCGGTTGGCACACCGTCTAATTCTTTCCGCTAATCCAGACGCCAATAAGACTTTTGTATGCACTGAGAGGTCTAGAGGGTAAATTTGGCTCGAAAAAGCGAGAAAGGCCCTCTAATTATGAATATCTAGGGTACTTTTTCGAAAAGTTGGTCTTTACTTCTTTGAACAATTTTTTCATACAAATGCATTATTTATGGAAAAAATCATATCAAATATGATTCGGAAAGTTTGAATCAAGTCAAGACTTCTTTCCGCTAACACTTTTTTGTACAATGGACTGTTTTGAAATTAGTGGCGTTATAGACAATTGAATTCGCGCTAAGATTGACATACATGCATATGAATATCTCAGCACCTATTCGACGGAAAAAGTTCGAAAAAAATGTAAATTGCTTTTCAGGATACGCACTTCACACTGGAAAATGAATTTCTAGTCAAATTTTAATGATCACTATTTTCATGGATACAAGTATTTGATGACCAAAATTAATTTTAAAATGATTTTTTGCAAACTTTAGTGCAAGTTTAATTTTATATACTTCTTTGACCTATACAGGCTTTAGTTCTTAAATTATATTTAATAATTCTTTTTTTTTCCCAGATTTTTTTTCAGCTTGTATCTGTCCTGGTTGCGACTCTGAAAATTCTCATCTTTTTTTGGTAATAGCGATTGTTATAAAGAAACACTTCGGTAAAGGGACTCAGGTTTTCTATTGGTACTGACTAGTGTTATGGAGCTTCCCGTAAGACTAACTTGGTGAAGCATAGCACTAGAACTGAAGCTATGGAAAATTCTGTAACTTTAGCCCTGAACGAGGTGGAAAGAAAATGCGGGGAATTCCGTAAAGATAGACAGTCCGTTTTTAATTACTGTTTCCTTAACCTGGATGCGAGGGAAATAATTTTTTCTTCTTGCATTTTTATCATACGACAAACTGTTTTCTATGACCTAAGTGCTTGTTTATTAAAATTGTTAGTGATCGAAAAATAGATAACGTTTTAGGAGTCGTAACCAGGATAGATATAAGCCGGAAGACATTCTGATAAGAAAAGAGAAAAATTATCAATTATAACTTAAAAATTGAAGCCAGCGCGAGTCTCTCTCTCTTTCTCCTATTCATACCACCTCGGTAGGCCTTCCTCTGACAAACTTTTCCCATCGAAAAGTACGGAGCACATAAAAAATTCTACTTTTGACTTATTTTTCTGATGATATGTTGATTAACATCTTTTAGAAGAAAAAAAAATGGAATGCTCTTGAAGAGGGCTGACGCGATTTTTTCTTTTCGGGTCCAGAATGATGAAGAGACATTCCAGAACTTTAAGCAGAAAAAAACACAAGGTATAAGCCTTTCACTTTTGTTTGAAGTCAGTCGAGAGCTACTAAACAACAGAGTTGCGGGGGTTCTAGCGATTTTGATGAAACTCAGTGAAGATTTTGTCTTGAGTGAGTGAGGCTTATGGTTGAAATGATTTTCCAAAATTAAAAAATTTCAGGGAGTTACAAGATTATGAACGTTGAGACCCGAATTTCTTAAAAACCCCATAACTCCCAAATTGCTTATTGAATTTTATTGATTTTTGTAGATGTAGCGTATATCTCATAGGCCTTTTTAATGCAACTCCAAAACTGCTTCCTACATCCCTACATCCCTGTATTCTCAAAATTTCGGAAAACACTTTTAACCATGAACTTCGCTCTCCCAAGACGAAAGTTGACCAAGTTTCATAAAAATCGCTAGACTCCCCTACGACTCTGATATTCAGGAAATACCCAGAAGTGTCGAAGGAACTTCCATATGGAAATACCTTAGAATGCTTTCCGTACAATTTTCTGAATTTGAAATTTATGAATAATTATGCAATTAGGCACAAGATGTTTAGACTGAATGATCAACTTACAGCAACACAGGGAGCAGCAATCTAAAGGTGCACTACAGGTTCCATTTTCGAGTGTTTTGTTACAAGCTGGATCCGTGAATTGAGGCGGAATATAAGGTGGTAGATGATGTGCAGGAGGAAATCGAGGTTTAGGAGGAATTCGATGTTCAGGAGGCAATTCAGTCACGGCTCCAGAGAAGGTGGCGATGAGGACAATGATCATAAGATTCATTTTGATTGGAAAGTGACCTCTTCTGTTTTGTTGAGGGCTTATATACAGAGTTAGGGGTGAATATAGAGGACGGCTTCTTGGAGAAGGGGCTTTCAGGGATTGGAGGTGAAGCAATCAATGGTTTTTACTACACTTTCCTCAAAAATTAAAATTCTATCCTCGACCTTTGTGGGGGACAAGGAGCCGTATTCCCCCACCTGCATCCACGCCTGCTAAGAGCCAACGACTCCACGATTGGTGTAATGCTTCTCTCTCCATTCCAAGTGCAAAACTCCCCATTTTTTAAAGCAATAAGAAGTCAGTGTTTTGAAACATTCAGATAAAGTAAGTCACCTCCACCATTATAAAGCAATCACAAGTTAATGCTCCAGAATGAAAAAAAAGAATTATTGACACACTTAATCTATTGACCTCGCATAATTTCATTTCAAAAACAATCAGCAAGAAAAGTTCACTGATTATGCTCAGTGAGCAAAATAGCTGAAGAAATAGTGAAAAATGTTTCATTAATTTCAGTTTTAGTAGAAACACCTTGTAATTTCCTACCGTCTCCTTAGTAAAATGATCTAACATTACTATCTTATGAGCCAAATAGTCATTCTCTATTTCATTCAGCAAAAATTTCATCAATTTAGATTTATAAAAATGAAAAATGAATTTTTCTAGGTCTCAGCACATATTTAAAATACGCTATTATGTAATGAATATTTTATCATCGAAATAGTTCAGTGGTAAAACAAAAAATATAATTTTTTAAAACAAATTCATTTGTGTTCTGTGAATCTGATAAATTCCTGAGTCGCTGAGTCGGAGTTCTTTACAACTTCCCGATAAAATTTAGTATACAATAAAACTAAATATAGAAGCATTTTTATTCATCTCACGTTATCGATCACGGTGTGGCTGAACCAAGACTAAATAGAATTCGAAGGCTAAAGGGAGTTTTTTATCATGATTCTCTGCCATCTCACAATAATTTCAAAACGAAAATTAAAGTAATCCTTGGTGCCCTCTTCAAAAAATTTAAATTCAGCATTCAATGAATATATGAATAGCGCGAAAATTTTCCCAAAAAAATGGTAAATCATGCTCGATTTTTTGTTTATTCTCTTTCATAATATGTTTTTCTGCTATGCAAAGAACATTCGAAGATGAAATTCAAAATAATTCGTCAGGCCCTCTTTAAACAGAGTGGATTCAGCCAGAATCAAGATTCTTTGATTAAAAGAAAATTTGTTCGAATAAAAAAAATATTAATTAGGTCTCAGTCAAATAAAAGTTTTTATGATTTAAACAAATTTCTTTTGATCCAAAGAAATTTCTCGTGTTCGATGAAATGATTTTTTGTTTAAATGAAAATTTTTCTCACATTTAAAATGATTTTCTTCATTTTGAAGTTATTTCTGGTTAAATGGAAAAATATGTTGAAGAAACGGTTTCTTTCATTCTAAACAGCTATTTTTCTAAGTGTTTTTGGATTTAATGAATGCGAAATGCTCAATATCTTCAGAAGTATTATGCGATCAAATGAACTTAGTACGAGTAAACTTCGGTTGTTATTATACGACCGCCTCATTCTAAGGAATTACCAATGTAGTTTCGCTACTCTCCGCTAGATTTTTACAAATTTCAGAGTCAAATGAATTCTAGAGCGCCCTCCTCCGCTCAGCCACTAAGTTACTGATGTTAAACTCAGTTCAGATTAATATAGAAATCCGTCCCAAGATTCCTAAATATGTACGGAAGAACTTTGGGAGGAGATTGAATTCGTATCTGGCATGCGGTAATCCCTCTGAACGAAGAGGTCATATAATTTGAATCGAACTTCGCTCAGGTAAGTTCGTTTGACCGTATAATAATTTATACTTCCTCCCTTGTTCTCGGGACCACCATTGTAGATATTTAGAGTTGACAATTTTTCATAGTTGTTCTTGCTATTCAACATAATTACAGTGATTGCAAGATGGCTGCCTTATAGTTATGAAAGATTCTTGCTCTCTGCGGTTGCGCATTGTGTACATAGTTGCTGAACGTGCCTCCTAGTGCCATCTCGTACTTCATGTTGAACCTATATACATACAGGTACCACTGGCCACACATCTAAGCTGTGCATTTTGCCGTTATACTGGGGCTCAAAATACCACAACAATGATATTTATCATTATTATCATCATATAAATCATAAATCATATAAAGTTATAGATTTCTCAATCGATTGATGCATTATCAACTTCAATTTGAAGGTTTTGTTTCATTGTTTCAACGTGTTACCCGCAGCTCACGCCAGACGGCTTGACTGCCGAATTGCTTCTTCCCCACGCTCAATTCAGTTTTCCTACTTACTTTTCTCACTAGTGGGAGAAATAAAATTTTTTCCACGGACACGTCATCCATCGAGGGATCGATAACTTCGTCGTCCGTCAACGAACCTCCAGAATTGCATTTTCCGCGCGGATACTACACCAAAGTGCGTTTTTGCGATTGACGCGATGAATCTTATCACTTAAAGTGTTCCAGTTTCTATATTCTCAATCAAGAGGGCGAAGACATTTATTATTGTAAATTGTGCAAAAATAGTTTCGTCTCTGTGAGACACACTTGTGCTATTTCGTCTCCCACAATAAGAAAGACTAAGCCAGATCTACTAGCTTGACATCTCGCCTTTAAACTCTCCTCCAGAGCAAAATACTTTTCAACTTGTAGTATCAAGTGAAAGCAATAAGAATATAATGAATGATGAAATAGAAACTGAAATAAATACCACAAATGAAGATTTGAAGGGTGATATTAACACACTTACTTCACTTGTTACCACACTCAGCTCTAAGATCGATACATTTACTTCAAATTTACAAACTCTGCTAGATACTAAAACTGAGGCTATCCTTTCAGATTTAGAAGATCAGATTACTAAACTGAGTGGAGAGCTAAGAGAATGCTCGGAGAAACTGGACAATCTCAGAACAACATCAAATAAGTTGTCGGCCTTATATCAGGAACCGAAGAATGAGAATGTTCCGTTGTCGGAACGCTGCGGTGGGATGGCAACAAAGATACACGAAGATCTGATCCATGTGAAAAAGAAGATTGACGCCCACTTTGCAGATGTCTCCAATTCGCTACAACTCCACTCCTCTCAGCTCACGCAACTTGAACAGAAACACAAGGATATGGAAGTCATCATCTCAGGCCTGCCTATTTCTCGAAATGAAATTCTTCTGAATATGTTTTGTTTCTATCCTGGCTCTTATTGATTCTTAAACAGATGCAGGAAACATCACGGACATGTTCAGAATTCCATTACGCAAACCCCAAGATATGTCACATCCAGTAATAATAAGATTCATCAGCAAAGTTTTCCGTAATGAGTTCATTGAAGCAAGGAAAGAATTTGGTAGATTGATTCAAACAACAGATATACATCAGAATCTGTCCAATGCCAAAGTATAAGTCAACCATAACCATGAGTCCGAATCGTACTCTCTTTTATCAAAAATCAAGGCCTTGAATACTACTAACAAATTACCCTATGAGGAGGTTTGGACCGGAAGTGGTGGCGTTTTCGTTAAAAAGGACAGTGGCTCTGCTTTGGTGAGGCTGAAGACTGTCCATAACTTTGAGGATCTCCAAATCTCATCAATGAATACATCAGATTGACTACGTTCAATAACGACGTCTCTGGATGGACAGTTTGATTCAAACCTGGCATCAGCTTCAGTTTCACCATTCCATAACTCTGCTAGGTATGTTCCAATCTGTCATCGTAACGCTCAATTATTAGTAGGCCATTTCCAGAATTTAAGGGACCTGCTAGAATATAACTATGTGCTCAAATTCTGGCTTTTTCAATAGATAAGACTCCCACTGGACCCGAATCCTTCATTGCTGGAATTTCAAACCGTAAAAGCCCAAAATTATTTATTTGTGTTGTTTAAAGACCACCAAACGTCAGATATTTCTCTAATTTTGAAAATGTTTTTGAGAAATATCTGCATCCATACCATGATATAATTTTATTAGGTGATTTTAATGCTGATTTATGTTCTGACTCTTTTCATGCAAAGTATTTTAAGACCCCTTCTACAACTTATGACCTTAATATTATTCCTTTTAATCCCAAGCATCACTCTGATACTGCGAGCACATGTTCAACGTAAAAGACCTTATATTATTAAATAGAGACTTCTCCACTCCTAATAAATTTCCATTCCTGGATTTCTTAGAAATCTAAGACTGGGAGGATTTCAATAACCTAAATAAATAAATAAATGAATGAAAGAAATGAGACAGAGCACACTATGCAGTAAGAAGACATAAGTACCCTAGTTTGTTTGAGAGACATAAAGGACTCCGAAATGATGCAAAAGTGCAGTCTGAGAGAGCAAGATCTGACTATAATGTGGCTCGATTTTCCTCAGTTGATATTCCATCACAACTATAGAGAGAATTTCATCAGCTTGGTCTTGTTCATACAAACAATAATAGTGAAATAAATTCTATAGCCGATGGGCTGAATCATTATTTCTTAACAGTTTATGCATCATTAGAAAGTTTAAATATCTGTTCATTTAATTCAGGAACCTTGGATGATAATAGAATCTATTTTCAACATATTACTCCATCAGATGCATACGCATCGATGAAGGATATAAAGTCTGACGCAACAAGAGTAGGCAGTGTCACTATATGTTATTATAAAAGAGGAATTCAACTTCTTTTTCCCTCTGTAGCGAACACTTTTAATTTTGTTTCTAGCATACTCAGTATTCCCGAATGAATAGAAAACATCAATTATTAAACTGTTACCTAAAGTAAAGAATCCTTGTGGACCTAGTATTTTTAGATCTGGTTCATTACTCTGCTCGTTACCCAAAGTCTTAAAAAAGATCGTTCATAGACGTGAACGGATCACAATACTCGTTCTCTTTTATTATAGCAAGGCATTTGACAAAGTTCAACATAATATTTTGTTACATAAGCTTCGGGACATTGGTTGTTCAGATTCAGTCGTTAGATGGTTCGCTTCTTATCTTAGTGGTAGACTGCAAGCTGTACTAGATTCAAAACGTGTACCGAATCTGGTCATGAAAATATTCACAAATGTCATTGTCAAGGTCAAAAGTCTAAAAATAATTTTCTTCGTAGTTAGCCATACCCCAACTCGGCAAAATCAACCTCTCAATTACATATAACCCCAGTTCGTTGCAATATTTAGAAAAAAACATCCGTTCATAGTTGGCCATCCCAAGACTTGGCGTTGCGTACTTTAATATGGTGGTTACTAATATGGTCATGAAAGAACCATTTTTAGTCAAATCATTTTAGAGTAATTGTAAAGACACTCCTACAGTATGCTAATAAAATTTTTTGAAATAAGTTCACTGAAAAGTATAAAATAAAACAAAATTAAACAAAACGGTCGAATACAAGAATTTGCAAGAATAATAAAGTTAATAATTATCTACATAAGTTCAAGAATTAAATTTTGGAAATAATGGAAGGGAAGTCAAACAAAATGATTTGGCGTATTCGACAGTGTCGATTTTCATGCAATAATGTTTTGGAATTAAAATTATTATGATTATTATTATACCAATAAGCTAAATTTATTTCCGGGTAATCGTAACCGCTTCGGTTTCAGTCTTGTTATACTACCAGAGATCAATGGATTTACACAGTGGGGGTAAGTAAGGGATGCTTAGGAGAAGAGAATGGTTTTAGATCAATCAAGAAGTCGCATGTTGCTCGTCTAAACGACACACTCGTCCCACATCACACGGATCCCTGATCAATCTCTGTAGCTATCACCCCAGAAGAAGAGATTCACAGAGCCATGATACATCACGATTCATACATAAACACCCAAACTGACTGATAAAACCATAGGAAGACCAACCACATCCATTAAGCAAAGCTCTTCACTAAGGTCACTCTTCTTATAAACAATTGTCTTCCATACAGCCCTATCCTTGCATATATTTTCGCTTCCTTTACACCCACACCTTCTTTAATGCAAGCTCTTGTGCTCCTACGAATCTTTATGTATCTACTCTTTAGAATCTCATTCAAACATAGCAACCATTCTTTCTTCGGTCTACCTCTAGGTACGCTACATTTTACCTCAACTAAATACACTTGCTTAATAAAACGTCCTTCATCAATTTCTTAAACATGACCAAAAAATCTCAGTAAATGTATTTTACACTTGCCAATCAGAGTTTCTTCTAAACCACATTTTTTGAGACCTCACTCATTACTGACCTTGTCCATTAACGTTTTACCGCACATATTCCGCAGCAACTGACATGCCTAACGCGCACTCTTTATTCATATATTTTTCTTGAAACGTCCATGTCTCGCCACCGTACAGCATAGTGAGTGCAAGCAGAGAATTATACTATCTCCTCACCCTTTCGTTCAAACACAATAATTTTTGTTTAGTTCATGTTAATCTTAAGACCCGTACTCTTCATGCTGGTATCCAGTCTGCTCATCATTCTCTGCAACTTATTGACTGATTCTGCGGTAACAATTAGATCCTTGGTGTGCCTGAACAAACTCTAAATGGAGAAGACAAGAGAGGTCTTATATTATTTTTGGTTTGCGTTCTAGAATGCTTCAGAAATAATTTCCAAGAAAAATCAAGATAATTTTTAGAGCCGTTTTTCATTCTCGCTTTTCTTAATGTCAATTTCTTAAGTAATTTGAAGGAAAGGATTTATTTTCGAAATAAGTTCAGCTTAAAGTACGAAAATGTTATTTATTATTCTTTCCAATATAAATCTTGTATAATAAGTGTATTTTTCATTATTCTTAATGTGCCCAACTTCATACCAACGTAAAAGACTAAAATAATAGCAATCAACATTTTATTTCATAAAAGTTTACTAGATTCAGCAATCAGTGTTACACAAAAAGTGCATGTCTTGGATACTACAGCGAAGAGTCAATGGAATCGTTACATGCAGATCTAAAAAAAAACGTGGAACAAATACAAGGTTAAAAAAAGGAATGCTAATTTCTTCAATAATTTATTGAAAGCTGTACAAGAATATAATGGTCAACATGTTTAGTTTTCATTTTTTTGAGCATATTACTTCTAAACTTCATTGCTGTATAATTTTTGTTAAAATGTTTTTTTTTGCGTTGGGATAAAGTTAGATACATTAAAAATTACGTAAAAATACACTTGTTTTACAAGATTTATATCGAAAAGACTAATAAATATCATTTTAGTACTTTAAACATAACTTATTTCGAAAATACATCCTTTTTTCAAATTAATTAAAAAAATTAATATTAAGAAAAAGCAAAAATAAGAAACGGCTTTGAGAATGATTTTCATTTTCCTTGAAAATTGTTTCTAAAGCATTCTAGAACGAAACCCAAAAATTATATGAGACCTCTTTTGTCACCCACATTCAAAGTTCATTCAGGCACACCGTGGATCATTTGCAAGTGACAGACCATGTACTTTATTGTCCCGAGATTAAAACCTTTTTCCTCTAAGAGAGACATTCTTAGAAATTTGTTTACGTATATATTGAACATCCAGGAGTACACAACGCAGCCTTGCCTAACGCCCTGCTTAATATCAAACCAATCGCTCAGTTGTCCATTTAATCATACGCTCGTTTTACTACCATTACAAATTGCTCATATTGCCTTTAGAAGCCAACCATTCACTTTTCGATCTTTCAGGTCTTCCCAAAGTTTAGTTCTATCTACCGTATCGAAAAATTTTTTATATCAACAGAATGCACAGAAAACTTCTTTGTTCACTCCCAGAGTTTTTTCTGTGATCTGTCTCAAGCTGAATATCTTTGTCCGTACATGATCTGCATGGCATATGTATGTCCACGTTGGACTTTCCAGATTCTTTTTTAAACATTCATATGACGTTACTATTCTTTAGTTTCTTGACTGTAGATATAATGTCGTGAATATCGATTCTTATTTCGCCACATACAACGGGATTCTCAAATGTATCATATTCTGTTTCATAGCTGTCATGCTCCATAGCTTCACCTCCAGATAATTCTTAAAGAAATCATTCACACGGTCTTTCACTTTGTCCGTATCCCATCTCATTCCACCTTTAATATCCTTAATTTCGACCAAATCAGTGCTAGCACTTCATTTTCCAATCTTCACAACCTATTTTCAAAATAACTTATTATTTCCTCCAAAATCATTTTGCTTTTTTTTTATCTTCTTCCGCTTTGAATTTATCCTCGCTCTTTTTAACTAGTATCATTGCTTTTCTGTTTTCATCCCTATGATTATTTTATATTCTAATCCTCTCCTTATCGCTAAAACCTTTAATATTCACCTTTCTCGAGTCCGCTTACTTTTTCTCGATAACAGCGACGCTAATTTCATCATTTCACCAAGCATCTCCACTCTTTCTTCCCACAGACTCAGTGCCGCACACCTTATATGCACCTATGAAAATGCTATCCTCTAATACTGTCTGTGCAAATTTAAACAGAATAAAAACGGGATTTGCAAGCATTTTTGGGTACATGTCAGTTGAGAACCAGCATGATAGATTAGTAACCGAAATTGTGAAAGAAACAGTCAATAACTTCACTGATTGAGGTTTGAGAAAAATCATCTTCTAATTTCCCAATGCTCCCTTGCAATAAGTGAAATGATAAAATTTTACTGTTCTATCAGCCAAACAGTCATTGACTATTCCAATTAGGAAATATTTTAGTAATTTAGATTCAAGAAAACAAAAAATTAAACTTTCTCGCAGTAAACACATATTTAATAGATTATTTGATGACAAAAGCACAAAATATATTTCTTACAAGCAAATTCATATACGTCTCGTGAGTTTCATAATATTTTAAATCGCTGCGTTGGAGTTCTGTACATCTTTCCGATAAAATTTAATATACAATAAAACGGTATATAGAAATATTTTTGTTGATCTGAGTTTATCTATTATGGTGCGGCTAAACCAAGTCTAAATGAGAGTTGAAAGCTTATGGGAGTTTTTTTGTCCGTTATGATTATCTGCCATTGCATAACCATGTCAAGACGAAATTAAGGTGATCGTTGGTACCCTTTTTGAAAAAAGTTGAGTTCAGTACTTAGTTAACAAAAAACAATCATTTCCATGAATCAAAGAAAAATCTTCTCTGGTTCTCATTCAAAGAAAAGTTGATCTGATTCAAATTAAACTAAATCCTGAAACCGAATCCTTTCGAAAAGAGCCTCATATACAACTTTAATTTTCGTTCTTGAACCTTCTACGGATGTCAGAGAACCACAATCTATAAAAAGAAATCTCTTGAAAAAATGTAGTACAATATTCACTGTACCTGTTTCGAGAGTTTTTCGCGTTTCAAATTATTTGAAGGCCAACTCCAAATGTCAGGATAGATCGTACGTTTATACCAAGGTCATGTTCAAACGTACAGGCCTGGAAAGGAAAAGGGGGAGTTGAAAAAGAGTAGGGGGCATACATTTTGTCCGGGTGTATGGACACTACCTCATTTAAAATACAAAAATCGATTTTTTTTGAGATAGCCCAATCGATTACTTTTATTTTCTTCTCAAAATATTTTCGAGAAGGCAGAGAATCGTAGGCACTACAAAAATCCGGTGGACAAAAAGAGTAACATAATATTCATTTTTATATTCAGTCAAAAATAAACTATTTACTTCACAAGTTAACTTTTTGGTAGAAGATTGACTTTTTTGCTAGAAAATCATATTTTTGATTTCGGAATTCAACTATTTTATAGATAATATGCCCTTTTGAGTTTAAAATACAAAATTTTCTCGAAAATTAATGCTTTTTGCTGAAAAATCGTAAGGCTATGCATTTTATGTGCACTGCTAACAAAAAAGAATGGATGTGAGATTATAAAGGTACAAAATGGACTTGAACTTTAGTCAGAAGTTGATAATGAATCACATGATTGCGAAAGAGTCGGTCTGATTATGAGTAGGAGACCAAAACAGTATGTCAACAAGTATGAATCTGCATCTCCTAGATTATTATGTTTTAATATGAAAGTGGAAATGAATAGGCTATGTATTGAAGCTTGCTACGCTGCATTAATTAATTAATTTCATTTTAATATTTTGTCATTTTCATTTTAATTTATAAAGCGTTGGTGATTTTCCCAGAGTTTCTTTCAATTTAGCTCACAAAAAAAATTGTTTTTTTACAAATGCTCGAAAATAGATTGAGGTATTTATTTGAATATCCTAACGAAAATATTTGAAGTGAATTCGACTGAACTGCACATACATACGATGTCAACAAAGCAATAAACCTATTATATTTTAGTTTTTCCTTGCCCTTATTTCCTAAGATCGTGGTTATCGAATTTTTCATGTTGATGATAAGTCTTAGTGAGATTTGTGTAATTTACACATCCTTTGTAGAGCATGCCTATCCAAGGAAAACATATTTACTTAAAACCTGGACAAATCAGTCGTTTTTGACAAACACGACTGTTGGCTCGACGTATTTTTGACCACTATTTAATAAATCATGATAATGACTTTTTTCATCAACGAAACTGGTGGTAGATTTTTCAATGAAAGTCCTTGTGCCCAAAAATAAGTCAGAACATTAACACTCAATCTGGCCCTATTGATATATGCTTTCGAATTTTGTTAGTGGATTGCATTTTCAATCCTGAATAGACAAAAAACGGAAACCGCTGATTTTTTGTAGCTTACATCTTGGGAGACATTCTGGTTGATATATCAGCACAGACCTTGAAATCGAATGAAGAAATTTGTTTTTTTTTTGGAATGTCGATCTTCTTACTTGAATCCTTGAGGCTCTTAAAACAACTAACACTTATTTTGGTGGGGGTGCTTCCTACACTTATTTTGAAGTGATTTCCAATCCTAATAGGTAAATGAAAATATATCTCGTAGTTTTGCATTTTTGGAAATGTATCTTTCCTGACTCGAATATTTGAGGGATGTTAGAGCGACCCGTTAAGTGAATTCCTTTACTTATCCGAGTAAGAGACTTCTCCTGCACTTATTCTAAAGTAATTTTTGACCCAGATAATAAATTTCAAAAATCTTCTCTGATTTTGATTGCTACGAATTGTCGATGTCCTCACTTGAATGTTTAGGGGGAGTTGAAACAACCTCCAAACATCCTGTATACACAAATAATGAATCAGTCAGGTCCATGGGTGCGGAACTTTCGTTCAGGTGGGTTTCATCTAAGAAATGTGAAGCATCTAGCCAAATTTCACTAAAAGTTATTGAGATGGATAACATTTTAGTAATAGCCGAGTTTCCTTATTGAAATACATGTAAAAATGGGAAATTTTGCAATTTTTTGAGCAAAACCTTAGTGTTTTTGGATTTTATTGATAGAAAATGCGAAACATTTCCAGAAGTACTTTTTTTCTTGTATGTTACTTGAAATTAAATTTTGAATCGTAGTGAAATTGTCTGCAACCATAATAAAATTATTTGTGTTTTGAGAAAAGTGTTCACAATTCGAATAAATACAATCCAGAAGTTGACCGTTTTCAAAAAAAGGGACCCGTTAAATTATTTTCATTTTCTATTTCAAATGTTTGCGATATATCGAAAAACCACAATTAATGAATAAATCTAATAAAAAAGTAATGTTAGACGTCATTTACCATTTGTTTTTGGGAAAATTTGGCATATCCTATCAACTAAATTAGTACCAAATACAATATTGACTATGTATGTATGTTTCGGAAGTTTTTTTATTTTTACTGATTTAAAATGCAAAACTCGAGTTTTTCCAAAAAGCTCCCCATTGAATATTCATATTCTCATCTTAAAATGTTTGCAGATGGCGGAAAACCTTGTGAAAATCTTGTGAAAAAAAATATTGGGCAACATTTACTGTATCTTCTTAGGGAAATTTTTACATTCATATTGAGCAAATACAGAAGTCGTATTTTCCAAAAATTACTGGAAAGAATATTTCAATTTTCGTCTAAATGTTCGTGGAATGCCAGTGAAACATAAGAAAAAAAATCCAGTAAAAAATGTGATGTAACATATATCATAACATTCACCTAAAAGTATTACTAGAATTTGTTCCCTGAGAATGAATCCGAGAATACGTTTATTGGTTTGTTGATGTCGTATTTACGTGCAGTGGAGTCAACTTCGTTTAAAATATTTGTACGAGGACATTGAAATAGGTGCTCAAATCTATTTTCAAGCATTTGTGAAAAACTCTTCCATTTTTTGACTGAATAAAATAAACTTTCTGAAACTCACCAGCATTTTATACGATAACTTAATGAAATTGGCAAAATATAGTAATAAGATGGAATAATTATTTCTCATTAAAGAGTTGTTACGACCGCCTGAATCTCACCCCTAAACCCCACTACTATCCAGGGGGATACGTACCACTAGCATACGTTGGCCATAGTGTAGCGTCCAGACCCGACGCATATTCAGTTCTCTTCCAGCTTTCGAGCAATAGAGACGTCCTGGATTGCTGTGCGCAATTCAGTTCATATTACAAAATACCTACCCGTTATTTACCACGTAACATTTTGGCGATCCTGCCAGGATCAACTTTTCGAATCCTCACATTCCACGGAATTATTAAAAGAGGATATCCCATAAAAGTTCGATCTTCGAGTGAAAACCTGGAAGTGAAAAATAATCTCTACGGATATTCATAATATTCAGAACTCCGGACTTCTCCACGGAAAGCCCGATAAATAGAATAAAGTACTGACATTAATATTCAGGAAACATTCAAACAAAATTGAACGAGGCCCGCAAACAGGCGGAAGAGACAACTGTCTAACACCTAGAGATAGCATCAGCCAGAAAGCCGATACGCCAGCAGCCGGAACGCCCACATCCAGACAAGGAGAGAAGGAAGTCTACGGTCATCCACTCGACTCATCGAAGAAAGAAGCGCTGCTATAAGCATTAATAGATCTAAGAAATTAAAAGGTTATAAACTACTGTGTAAGTATAAGTATAAGTCCTTCTCACCTTCATTGCACGGGGACGGCCTATCGAGATAGGACCGGCAGGATAAAGTTTCGGCCTAATCGAGATAGAACCGGCAAGGCGAAATTTAATGACCAAAATAGGATAGTTAGTATACTCCTGGTGCTCCAGAGCGCTGCCATCTTTAATAAAAAAATAAACAAACCTACTCGAAACTTCAAGTGTACTTGCAGTAGAGCGATTGCATGCAGCTAGAGGGTAAAGGACAAAATCCAAAGCAAAACTTAACATTATATCGCGACACTACATTCGTTTCACAAACAAAGGTAAAAACACACACATCACACTGGCATTCCAGCAGTTTGTCACGCAGACATTTCAGCGGATTCGAAAGCAGTCAGAGGATACTCAGGGTGGCAACTCCACATCTGCCGAAGAAATTGAATCAACCCCACAACAGCAACTATGTCTGAGACTAGTCCCATTGAAGAGGTCATTCCCCTTCTCTCACTGACTACAGAGCAGATGCTTCAAAGAATTCTTTCAGAACTCAGCTCACTGAAAGTGAACGTGGAAACCCTCGCCGACGAAAATACGAAACGAGTCAGAGTGATAGTTACAATAGAACGGAAAGCGGGAATAAAAGGAGAAATAGAGACGGACAATGAAGAAATCTCAACACTTGACAGAAAAGATGCGAGTGTGAGCGGCCAAAACCTGCCTGCACCGACACTAGACAAAAGCGAAGGAGGAAACACCGAGGGAAACACGCATGTGCCTGC